>JAVTVY010014297.1:0-63175 GCA_036873755.1 Hanleya hanleyi
AACCTTACCCACATACCCCATGATATTCTGTGTTTAACCTTACCCACATACCCCATGATATTCTGTGTTTAACCTTACCCACATACCCATGATATTCTGTGTTTAACCTTACCCACATACCCCATGATATTCTGTGTTTAACCTTACCCACATACCATGCATACCCCATGATATTCTGTGTTTAACCTTACCCACATACCCCATGATATTCTGTGTTTAACCTTACCCACATACCCCATGATATTCTGTGTTTAACCTTACCCACATACCCCATGATATTCTGTGTTTAACCTTACCCACATACCCCATGATATTCTGTGTTTAACCTTACCCACATACCCCGGCCATGATATTCTGTGTTTAACCTTACCCACATACCCCGGCCATGATATTCTGTGTTTAACCTTACCCACATACCCCATGATATTCTGTGTTTAACCTTACCCACATACCCCATGATATTCTGTGTTTAACCTTACCCACATACCCCATGATATTCTGTGTTTAACCTTACCCACATACCCCATGATATTCTGTGTTTAACCTTACCCACATACCCCATGATATTCTGTGTTTAACCTTACCCACATACCCCATGATATTCTGTGTTTAACCTTACCCACATACCCCATGATATTCTGTGTTTAACCTTACCCACATACCCCATGATATTCTGTGTTTAACCTTACCCACATACCCCATGATATTCTGTGTTTAACCTTACCCACATACTCCTTATGATATTCTGTGTTTAACCTTACCCACATACCCCATGATATTCTGTGTTTAACTTACCCACATACTCCCATGTGATATTCTGTGTTTAACCTTACCCACATACCCCGGCCATGATATTTCAGGCTTAACCTACCCACATACCCCATGATATTCTGTGTTTAACCTTACCCACATACCTCATGATATTCTGTGTTTACCCTACCCACATACCCCATGATATTCTGTGTTTAACCTTACCCACATACCCCATGATATTCTGTGTTTAACCTTACCCACATACCCCATGATATTCTGTGTTTAACCTTACCCACATACCCCATGATATTCTGTGTTTAACCTTACCCACATACCCCATGATATTCTGTGTTTAACCTTACCCACATACCCCATGATATTCTGTGTTTAACCTTACCCACATACCCCATGATATTCTGTGTTTAACCTTACCCACATACCCCATGATATTCTGTGTTTAACCTTACCCACATACCCCATGATATTCTGTGTTTAACCTTACCCACATACCCCATGATATTCTGTGTTTAACCTTACCCACATACCCCATGATATTCTGTGTTTAACCTTACCCACATACCCCATGATATTCTGTGTTTAACCTTACCCACATACCCCATGATATTCTGTGTTTAACCTTACCCACATACCCCGGCCATGATATTCTGTGTTTAGTATACCTTGATCAAGCTCACTACTGACAGGACTGATTATGTGGTTGGTCATGTAACTCCTTAATTTTCAATGCAAGGAAGCAAAATAACTTGGGCTCAAAATCCAAGAATTTCTACATGTACCTTGTTGTGGATGCTATCTTTATCAGGTTGTCTATATAAAATACATGAATGGAATGAGGGTCGAACCCGGTTCGAGTGCCATCATCCATGATCCAAATTTACATGCAACCCTGGGAAAATATTGTCAACAAACATGGCGGTATCATCATCCGAATGCAGGCATTCTGATTCGAGGCGAGTGGTGGTCTAGCTTAAAGCATAGGACAGCTCGCATGAAATCAGAGAGCTTGCGAATGCATGGTACGATCATACGTAGACACTTCTGTACGTAGCGATGCGATAATGGGTGATATCTGAGTACTGTAAACTGGGATGATCTTGAACATTTTTTGAGGTTTTTAAGAAAACTATTATACATAAATTTTGAAAATATAATCTTAAACTCCCTCCTAGTATTTGGCCTTCCAGATACAGGAGATTGCATGCTGATCATCAAATCAGAGCTTGGTTTTACATGTAGTACGGTACTTATTTCTTTTTTTTCATTTTCACATGTTCAAAGTCACCTCATGGTTAGGGTGATTTTGAATACCTCCCCATTTGGAGGGGATATTCATTGAAAGCCTTACTCATAAAGGTATGACTTTTAAAAAAATAACATTTCTGCAGTTTTATTCCACAAAACTAGCGGATTTGAAATTTAGAACCAACTTTTAAGTGTTAATTTGTTACCGATCACATCACTTGGCTGCATTTCTGCCATTCTGCACTAAAAAGTCAAGTTTTCTTTTTCAAACACTAGTGTTCTGTCATTCTTACAAGTACTTGTCCAACTAGACAATAAAACCACCAAAAAAAAAACAAATAATATTAAAAATTCAGAATGTTCAAATTTTGGTTGTTCAAAGTCACCCCACATATACATTTTTCTCCACCTAGATTAAAAGAAAAGAAAGCCAATAAAATACAATGCATAATGTTTGCAGCATCTCACTTGATCAAGCACGGCATATGATAATCAGATTCATATGTCCCCGCTTTTTGGGTGGGTTACTCAGATTCGTTCATGAGCTGTTTAATAACCAAATGAAGAAAGAACCAATGTCTATAGCTTTTTCATATTAGATAGAACTAGACCCCAGCAGGTTACTTACACCGCCATTTTTGGGTGGCATCTGCAAAATAACAACAGGAGATATTGCAGTCCATGTGTAGTCAGTCACAAGTGTTCAAAGTCACCCCGGCATTTAAAGTCACCCCAGGTTGCTGTACCAAAATTAGGGCGTTTCCCAAATGATCACATCCCATTGGTCCTATGACATGTATGAGAGCCGACATCGGTGCAATCACATTCATAGAACGAAGACACACCTCCAGAAAGCAATGGATTGAAAATGATCCCTTGGTAGGATTCGAAGTGCCCCCATCACAGACTAGAAAACACTAATTATTGTCTATGTGAACTACATGTACCACCGATTTTATTTCTTCCAAATATAATTTTAGGCAGTTTTCCTACGAAGTAGACTCTCATTTGCAAATTGTCCGGTATTGAGTCCATCCGAATCCTTTCGTCGGCAAAATAAGGAGAACCGTTGACATTAGAACCTTGATTTTTGGCATGAACGTGCATTAAGTTCTGAGCTGACCTACTTTTGATGAAAATTTGACCTACTTAGGTGACCTATAAACCTCAAAATTGGCAAAAACATGTCCTAATTCCTCCTAAGACCATGGAAATGTGCTTAATTAGGTCAATGTTAGTGTGACCTGACCTAATTGAGTCAAGGTCAATGTGACCTACTTTCTGACCCAATTTCTGACCTAATTAGGTGAACTTGAAACCTCGAAATTAGCAAACACATGGCTCAATGCCTCCTACGACCATGGAAATGGCGAGTCTTAGGTCAAAGTTCACACTTAAATCATATCAAACCATTCTCACGTAGTATAGAACAAGGCTACAACGAATGCTAACCGGTAGATATTATTGCTTTTTTATGAGCGCAAATCCACCCGATGTCACCCACATCGGAAGGCGGAAATTTTGCAATAGGAAATTTTTATTCAACGGTTAAACCACAGGGGATTGCCCCTTAACCCAGTTGGTGAGCTAGTCTATATAGTCTAGGAGATACGGAAGGGAAAACAACTGCATCGATGACCTCGCTTCATCCCGGCCGATCTGCTGTTCTTCAACTGACTGAACTGCGCCTTTCTTGAATCATCCAGCCCTAAACTACATGTATGCATATTCGAACAACCTATACCATAATAAAGCATTGTATCACATGAAGCATACAGGTCTGTGTTTGTTCAAAACAGCTGAAATTAGGCGACTTCCTGTATTCCACACGCGAGTACACCGCTCTTAGTACAGGGTTCCTGCTTTGTGAAAGACAAAATTCCAGGACTTTTCCAGAACTTTTCCAGGTCCATACAACATTTTTCCAGGACCTTTAACTGAATTTTGCTGGACATTTTTAACGTCTTTTACCATGTTTCATCCATCAAATTCAACTATGTAGTTCAGCTATCACGTTTCATACAGATTTGACTAGATCGAAGACTAAATTCAGTTTGTTAGAAAGAAATTCCAGTAATTGAGTGTGGCAGATATTTTGTGGGGAGGGCGTACAAGAAAATTCAAAGACTTTTCCAGGACTTTTTACAAATACATGTATTGTCAGAATTCAAGGCTTTTCAGGTCCTGGAATTTATTTTCTCAGAATTCAAGGAAATCAAGGAAATCCAAGACCCGTATGAACCCTATTAGTACTGGCGTGGATCAGACCATATGCAAAGCACTCCGGGAATCAAACCACGAACCTCTGACATCGTCTGTCCTCATATCTGACAGTTTCACATGCAGGCCAGGCAAAAAAAAATATGCGTTTAATGTTCATGTATATATGAACATGACGTACATGCTCAAATCTAACAGGTCACGGAAAAGGATTAACTGGGATATATATATCCCAATTGGGTTAAAATATTTTTTTATACTTCCATATTTTCAAGCTGGCATCTTCTCCTAGTTATTCTGTTTGTTTAAAAACATACCGGTACAACAGTCATGACAGTGGTGATTGATTTGCAGTATTCTGCAGCAACAACACGAAAAAATAATGCACGTAATTTTAACATCAGAGAGAAGAAAAAGTCAGCAAAATTATACAGGCCTCGCAATTCAGAATTTTACCTCGGCAAAAAAAGAGCTGAGGCAAATGTATTTTACCTCGGCGAAAATGCAGTTTGCCTCGGCACTTTTTTTGAAAGCTACTTATCAGTTTCAGAAAGGTTGAAAGGTCTTTCAATGTTAAGTATAATCAATAAACATGATAAATAAGTTCACTCTTGTCTGTTGTCCTGTTTTTATTTCCATCATAGTAACAGTTACAAACCATTTAACAAACATGCCATTTGCGCATTGAACCACTCGGCTACTTCAGCTTCCACTATGTGTAGACTAGTTCCGTGATTTCACATTTCCTCATCAGAAGAGGAGCAGTCCGATTCAGATCTTACAGGCCTCGAAAATTGGTTCATTGACGTAACCGAAAAATCGGCTACGGTAAATTTGGCTTGCGTAACCTATTGTTCGGCTACGATGTTAATTTTTACGTAACCAATTGGTTTCGCAAAACGGTTACGTAATTACCCATTACAACAGTGTACCGTCAACGAGTGAAAAAAAAGACTGTCCACAGCACGTGGGCAGCGACTGAACAGACAAATGAGTTAACATACGGGAATGGGATTGCACACGTAAATCGCTTCCACCATTCACATGGTTGGCTATTGTGACCATGGTGACTGGCTGTATAATTCATTCGCCATTTCCTTGTGATTCCATTGAAATCCTGATTGGAAAGAGAAGTTGAACACGCCGCCTGCAAATTTAGATATGGCGGAAGTGACAATGAGTATTAACCGCAAGCTCCGCGCTCCGAGATAATTCCTCCACGAGGAGCTCCGCATGCCATCTCTGCTGCTAGCTCTGTGAAGATGCCCCACAGAGCAACAACCTTGGAGCGAGGAGGCTTGCGGGTAACCCTTCCAACTCATACAACTTTGATAAAGCGGTTTCCTGGCCGCTATTGGTTTATCACATAATAGTACGCCGGCCCTGAACCCAGGATAGACAAAACAGTCTGTGCAAGCTGACAGACAGACACCTGCCACGTGGTTGTCTACAAATTCAATACAGACAGGGCCGAGTTTGTGACTTAGTTTCGCTTTTAAAACATGCTGAAAGACACACTTCATGTGGTTAAAGTTTGCACAATTGACAGACAGAGAAGAGGTTGGGACTTTTGTTACCAGGACATATGTCCAAGAAGCGCATTCACGTAACCGATTTTTCGTTCTGGCCATTTCTGAATTGCGTAACCGACACGCGACGATCGTTTCGTTAGCGCCAAATTTCGAGGCGTATCAAAGTCACTTTCTGCCACTGGATCATCTCACCCAGGCTCTCACCCAAGCACCGTACTATATTTAGATCTCGGCCAAGCTGATGAAATTAAACGAGGGTCCGGATAGGTGCTCCTTTCGGCTTTGGTAGTATTGTACTATACGTGTTCCAGCACATCTGTCGTCATAATTCAAAATGGTATTGTTAGAAAAACTAGACCAGCTAGGACAGTGCTTATTCAGTTGTATTATATTCTTGGTTTTCAGGTTTCAAATAGCCGCCACACAGATATCGACGAACGACCATAATACAGCGGTACCCAGTCGTCGCGACCCGCCCAATACCTGCACCTTGAGAAGTCAGTCAACCCGGATTCCCCAAACACGCGCACTCTCCCACAGCTCAGTCTGAGGGTATCATAATTTGAAGCATGCGACAAGCACGTGGAAGCGCATGATGGAAAGTTTCTGTAGTGTCATGTTTCACTGATATTTTTTGTTTATTCTTGTACTCTGCCATATCTTTGCAATAAAATCTTGAGAAAAAAAAAATCTTGTTGCATCGGCTGTTTTTTAGCCGACGCAAAACAAATGTATGTCAGCTTTTTGCGTCGGCCAAGTCGAATGCCGACGCGAATTGCGAGGCCTGTTATAGTCGGTAGAGTTTAGCTGATTGGCTGACGAGATCACGTGGTGTTGATTTACGGCATTCCCTCATATAGTTGCCGAAAGTAGGCTGAAAATGGATACACATGATCCCAGGGTCAGTCTTACCGCGTAAGCTTATAGATGATCATGGTTACAGGTTGCATATGGTAGTTAGCAACATCGTCGCTATATGGCCGAGATAGCGCTGAATGCGACGTTAAACCCTAACTCACTCACTCACACTCATATACATGAAGACTAATTCATATTTTTTTTTGTCTGGCCTGAACGTGAAACTGTCAGATATGAGGTCAAACGATGTCAAAGATTATCACATGGTTTGATTCCCGGAGTGCTTTGCTTATGGTCCGATCCACGCCAGTCAGAGCAGTGTGCTCGCGTGTGAAATACAGGAAGTCGCCTAATTTCAGCCATTTTGAACAAACACAGGTACCGCCTACCGGTATGCTTTATGTGATACAATGCTTTATTATAGGTTGTTCGAATATGCATAGTTGAGGGTTGGATGATTCAAGAAAGGTGCAGTTCAGTCAGTTGAAGACCAGCAGATCGGCCGGAGTCAAGCGGGGTCACCGACGCAGTTGTTTCCCCTTCCGTATCTCCTAGACTATTAGATAGATTAGCTCACCAGCTGGGTTAAGGGGCAATCCCTTGTGGGCTAAACCCTACATTGTCAATATCACAAAATTAAATGTCAGTAGGATTTAGCTTGTTGAACTAGTCCTTTGCACTGACCTGATAATACAAAATATTATTTGATCCTCCATCTCCGATAATATCTGAAAATTGACCACCGGGAATGGAATACATACATTTTTTTTCATTTATGGCAATTTATCTGTATTTCCTTATGTTAATCTTATGGGAGCCGTACCCAGTTACGGGCAAGAACAGACTGTCTGTGACAATGATAATCATAATCAACAATCATAAGTTGTTGTTGTTGTTGTTGTTGTTACCTCGTTGGCGATTGATTCCCAATCCACAAGTCTGCCAATGACAGGTCGTCTGTCTCCAGTATTAGAATTCTGGATGTGCGTTGCAGAGCATCGGGTGACAAAATGAGGCAAGTTGCAACCTTTCAACTTCAAAGACCGAATGTGTAGACCCATGCTTTCAGTTATTCTGTTATTAGCATGATTCAGAAGATGCTCTGCTTCTCCAACGTGCTTGTTTCATTTCAAGGTCACAGCGATAAGGTTTCAACGGGAACCCCTCTTCTATATGTATTAAAGCATTGGGGACGGTCTCCGAAGTCAATCGCACCCCAGGAAGATCTTGTCCAAGGGCGATAACTGTTCGAATCCTTCCATATTTTACCTTTGGCTGCTTACCTCCCCCTGTATTGTGAAAATGCTGAAGACAGACCCAAACACATGAATTCTGTTGTCATGTACGCGGCAATGCACGTATAATCGACTGAATGTGAAAGAGCGATAAAGGACTGGTCAATAACATGGACAAAAATGGTCCAGGAATGACATAATCGAGATTTTGAATTATGTGACGGAATTACATTTTGATTACTGATTTCGTGAAATTCATGAAAAACACAAATAAATTGGGGAGTCAGTTGCTACTTTTGGAAAATGCGTTCCTTAGTGAAATCGGGGAAAATAACAACTCAGAGAAAACCTTACAATAACAAAATAATAATAATAATAATAAAAAGGCTTAGTCAATTCAATTTGTTTATTAGCCAACGCTTTATACAAATATTGTTTCTTCACCGTCGCTGGCTGTAAACATTAAAGAATGAAAAATATTCTACTATTGTCATTTTTTTTTCAGAGAGAAGCCAATATGAAGAACCAGCACAAAGCACAATTAGCAGAATTCACCTTGTCCAGAGATTGATAGTCTGAGGTTACACTATTCAACAGTAGATAGTAAAATGGGTGTTCGGGAACAATGAACGTTAAGTGTAAAGTTCTGTCATCAATGTCCCCAGTGGACCAAAATCCTCACATGTTTGAAGGGAATAAATACGAAGATACTTTGTTAATCATTTTATTCACGGGCGGTGCATTTGATTGAAAAATAAATATATATATTATCAGCAATAAACCTGTAGTTCGTTCACATGGCAATTCTACAGTAATTTCTACGCTTTCTACGCCTATCTCTAAGGATAATATCACTGTTCTTCTGCAAACTCAGTGAGCTTTGGACCATTTACTTTACCATTTTCCTCAGTTATGTGCATAATTTCATCATCTCTACTAGTAATTGACCTATCATATAGATATTTCCGCATTTAGTAGCCTGTTTGGGGCTTTATAAATAGTTTGGAGATGACTCGTTGGTTCCAGAATTTGCAAATTAGCAGCGTGTGCCATTTCAGCCACTTGATCGTGATACAATTGACACCCTCTCTTTCCCATCATCGGAATATTATCTTCGTTAGCCATTTCCCACGACACGATCATCTTCATCGTAGCACAAGCTCAAATACTGGCGTTTCATCTCGTCAATATCCTAACTATACAGATATTGTTTATGACAGGTTCGGCGAACAGTTCTTTTCAGAATTTGACGTGCTTACGCATATTAGTGACTTGTGCGCTATTTCTACAGGAAATGTCCCTCTCATCATCTGAAGAGTATTTTCTTTCACACCGACCCGTTCCATCTCCATTCTGGTCTACCAATTAAAGTTTTCCTCATTGAGACTTACCGCTGTGGATATTGTTTTAAAACCAGGGCGAAGGAATCCTTGTATATAATTCCTCCCACAACCCGTCATCCCGATGACTATCAGTTGAAACGGATGCTCTAATACTCTTGACTGAGCCATCATTGTCTGAGTCATCCGGAAAACGACTTGGGAATTCATTTGGAGATTAGAACTTTAGGTAAAGAACATTATCATGTCTTGCTGGCATCATTGAAAACTGTTGACCGTTTTTCTCTTGTAGGAAACCATGTTGTGTTTTTATTATTTGTATTTCATACTCATTTGGAATTGGTCAGTTTTATACTATTTCTTAAACCTACTCCCCTCCTCCTCCTCTTCCTCTAAAACCAGTGTTCACTAGTTGCACTTATAAGAATGTAGCCAACCATTTGATGTCTTTCTTCTTTGCTATTTTGTCGGCGAGTTTCTACACTACCATTGAAAATCGTTCTATGTGAATGAGGATCGATGGGATGATACAAGGTTGTCCGATAAGACCACCGAGCCCCTCTCCTTTCTGCTTCTTCAAATAGGTCGATGGTTGAAACTAAGAGTTGGCCATCCTTCATACAGCACATGCTTCATTTCACAGGCTCATTTATCTTCCCTGCCCCCAATAGCGGAATTTGACCTTTACTACGTTGCTATGACGTATAGGGGAAACCCCACGTACGCACGGTTCAGGTTGAATCAGGCCGAACAACTCCTTTAGTTTTGCAAATGAGCGAACTGCTTTTCTTATGCTCTGTCCAGAGAATCAGGAAAAATAATTTCCAGATAATTCTTTTTAACGCTTGGTCAACAGAGATATTACGCAGACATGAAAAGTAATCGAAATGTTAGGCAAACATCTATTTTATTATATATGATGTCGCTATCGGCGATGTGCGCGCGGCCCTAATCCGGTTCAAAAATCAGACTGGTGGTAGGGGTATTATTAGACCCCCAGCGAGGTGGTTGGGAGTTGGCCTCATTCTCGCAAACTATGATCCATTTATTCACATGTGTAGCTTTGCCTTTCAGCCATATCGTTTAGAAGTGACGGTTTCACCGCCGCTACGCAGACTGATATCCTGCGTCAGTTTTATAATGTCTCCTACTCCTCTCCATAAGAAGGCACCACAGCTTTGAAAGATATACGCCTAGGTCGGGTGTGATGGGGACGGGTGTGAAGTTTCAATGCAACGCTTCTCTTTAAGATATCCAGTGTAGTTAGTTTCATTCCTCTAACCCCTCACATTTCCGAGATATGAAGACTTTCCCAACAAGTGACGGGACACCTGAGGGATCCCGGATCCCAAGGTATGGCCTGGGTGCATTTACTCAGATAGGCAAGGACTTGGTCCGTCTAGGCAAAGACTTTGGCGATGTTGTACATACGTCAGGTATATTCCGTCGTCGATTTACTCTCCTCCTCTTCTTCCTCCTCCTCTCCCTCCTCCGAAATCGGAGATCCGTTGCAACATCTATGAAATACGTACAACAAAGCAAGGGTCAAAATGTTTGGATCGAGTGAAATGACCAAGGAAGATAATATATTTCCTATGATACGTACTGAGTATTGGCATTTACATTTTACATTTACATTTTAATTCAAGTTAATCCCTGGACGGTGATGCCTGACCTCTATGGCAGCGGACGGTGCCCCGACACGTGGCTGGCTGCGTGAGCTTCGGTTCGTCAGTAGGGGCGCTTCGCTTTCTCCTCAACTCGGAATATATTTTTAATCGTAGATAACTGGTGTATTTTTGACCTGAAGTTTCCAAAATTATCATAAATGTAAGCGTAGTGGTCCTTTCTTGGAATAGTAGGAATATTTGATCCAGGTTATCATATTTACACCAGTTATCAATAGTTGAAAATGTCGCTCCATGTTATAAACATAAGGGGGATATCATGAGGACGAACCGGAGCTCACGCAGTGGCCCACGTGATTTGTACCTGTCACCACCACCGAGGCAAGAGAACATTGTCGAAGGATTAATGTGGAACGACGGATCCTTGTATCCTTGTTTTACCATCAACTGTACCGCTTGAATAACATGATTAAAAATGTATCGTCGAGTGGCAATTGGGCCAAATTCGGAATGAGTGGGTTTAAGATCTGTCCCACCTCTTGCATATCACTCCAATTAGTCGAAATTCTATACAACTGATATTGGTGAATATCTATGTTCCAAATACAGTAATATACGGTATTGGATCTGGTAACTGATACTACTTTAGATGTGTTTTATCATATCGAAGTCAGTAACTCGCTAACTAGAGAGCAAATGTTGATTATGAAAGACGAACTTCTGTTGACTGACCCCGAAGATTGCCACATCCCTCCGAATGACGGCATACGTTGCAGTAGAGAAGATATTAAAATAGGCTAGATTAGATTTTTTCTAAATCCAGAAGAATTTCAGAAGAAAACCCGAAATAAATGTCGGATATCGGACTGACCACTCAATGTATTCGATTACCTTCAAGTTCACTGAACTAGATCGTGGTAAAAACTTTTAGAAATTCCACTGGTAGTTGCTTTTAGTAGATAGACTCAAATAATAGACATATCTTAATTATTATTACAAAATAGAGAAGGAAATATTTACGAAATTAAATACTGTATGTCAAATTTTGAAAACAGTTGCCTATTGTATATTTGTGTTTGTTCCCTTTATTTGTGCCAGCAGCTCATGGTGTCCATAATGGGATGGTGCATCAATGGTAGACCCTATCCTGCTCCATATATATATTACGGGGGAAAATACTGTTTCTGAACACCCATTTTACTATCTACTCCCAAAATTGAGAAATGAAATGATAAGCTCGTGTCACCCGGCACATAAACAAGCATGAATGACCCTTGTCTCAGATTAATGGATGTATCAATCTGTTTCGTCTAAATACAAATTTTTGAACTGGGGCCACCAGGTTCATTCTCTTTCTAATGCACAAAAACATACATATTTTGCATTTCATTGTTACTGTTGAATCTCGGTGGTTGCCATGGCATCGAATTTATTAAACTTCGTAATTGTAAATTCAAGATGCCGACCATGCGGGGTACCAAAAAGTTATATTTTCATCATTTTTCTTCAAAATTCATGCTCAAAATTAGGCAAAGTCTATTTTATTTCACATCAGACTATTATTTATCATGAAGTTTAAAAAAAATCTGACCTAAATATCGTTCAAAAATGCCTGTTTTTGAGGATGAAGTCACCGACCATCTTGTTTTGTTTCACATTTTCTAGCAGAGCTTGACCCAAGGGTATAGTGTGGAAGGTTTTAATTCTCTATCTCAAGGAGTAAGAAAAATCTTTAGGGGAGGTGGGCGGCCCCCTAACACCCACCCCCGCAGGCCTGGGCAGGTCCCAAAAAGCCCAGATCAGATAGGTTACACACAGGATCTTGATTCCGAATATTTGAATTTGTGGGAATAGTAAATTTATGATGATTACTATGAGAATAAATGAACGAAAGAGGAAGGGTTATTTTCCTCTATGATCAAGCTTCTATGGTTTTAAATACGAACCACGAGAGTAGTATATAAAGAGCAAATTGCCATCACTTGACCTCAAAATATTGCATATGGCCTCTGTGACGTCACTTCCGGTTCCGATCAGGTGACCGGAAGTGACATTTGACCATGCGCATGCGGAAAATCAGGGTCAAAGGTCACTTCCGGTCACATGGCCGGAACCGGAGGTGACGTATCAGAGGTCATATGCAAATTTTTGAGGTCAAGTGATGTCAACTTGCCCCTTTACTTGGAGCAGATAGCGAAACCTGGATATTTCATACGAGAGTGTGTGCGATATTTATCGCACGTCATTCTCTGTGAATCGATTTTGTCTACGTGCCCCTTGTGTGACGTCACAAAGGTCATATGCAAATTTCCAGGAACCTGGGTCAATTCTATAAACTGGTCAACTACGGTATACAAAAGAACCAAATCGCATTGTTGTGGGAAAAACAAATTTTATTTTCATAACAGAGAACACAACATATATGCAACAGTTATTACCACTTTTTTTTATAACATCAAAGACCAGTGGAATATCTATGGTGTAAATTAACCTATACTTTAGCATTTCTAGAGTATCCATCTCTCCAAATACCCAGATATGTCGTGGTCACACCATCTGGGAGAACTTTGGGGTAGAAGAAGGTGAATGCGTCCCGCTGAAGGGTGTAGGAGCGCATCTGGTTCTGAACGACACGAAAGCCCTTGTTGGTCACACTGGCTCTGGTCTGGCTTTGTAGTACATCGAGGTTCAGGAATTTGGTTATGTTATTATCCCGACGATTGACTCCTTTACAGGTGAACTTGTTGTTGAATTTGCCCTCACCGTCGCAATAGTACGTTATTGAGCAGAGGGCGATCATGGCCTCACCCGTCCGAGGGTTCTTTTATCATAGCCGTAGTGATCCTGGTGCGGCAGCCATCGATCTTGTTCGGTTTCATAGCGTTCTAGCAGTTCCGATTTGAGCAAGGATTCCCAGTTCGGGTTGGGGAAGGCCATGTACGCGGAATCCGTATCCATCTCCATAAACTGTCGGTCTGACGGGTCGAAGAACACGCCCATGAAATCATACAGAAAATTCAGCATCCGCAACTTAGCCAGCTGGTACACCATGCTCCCGATTTGCAGCGGGAGGTTGTACGTGATGGTCTTTTCGGACGAGGTGACTCGTCAATCATCTACATGTGCCGGTGCAGGCATGAATTCAGGCGTTTGCGGGCTTGTTTGGTGGAGCAAATCTATCCTGGTTGGTTACGGTTTTACCATGGCCACATTTGCCAATCAACTTCATCGTTTCCGCGACGATAGCTTTACTGGGGTCGGCATCTCCTTGGTTACGGGCAGTGGTCACGGCCTCCGCAAAGTCCTTGAAACAAGCCTCGAATGTAAACTCCATCACTTGCTAGATTGTTGTGACTTCGAGACCGTGATGCAGGTACTATCGCAGTAAGGTTGTGCCCAGCAGGATCTTCTCGCCAAACATACTTCCGATTAACATACGCCGGGTTTGTGTGAGTACATTTTGTTCCTCGGCATACGTTCGCATGGTGGACACAATGTCGCTTCGCCAAACTTTGGTGTTTTTGAAGATGGACAGACATTCGGCGAACTTTGCTTTCAGGTGGTCAGGGACGTGAAGATCACACTCGACGAACCCTTTTCCATAGTTGTACATAGGCGTAGCCCAACCCCTGGATATGGTCGCGGTTCTGGTCTACTTCCTGACGTAAGGCGACCGGGGTCAGTCCACCGCAATCGTTATAGCACCCTCCTTTGAGCAAACACTCACGTCCGTGCCAGTAACAGCCATGCAGCTGGAACACGGTCGATATTTTACCGACGGTGGCGGATCCGTCTACAGGAAGGCGTCGATCTTCAATTCGTTTTCCCGTGTGGTTGGCTTGGTGACGGATGGTGATGCCTCGTCGCTGAGATTCCCATCGTTCTGCTATATGTTATTTAGAACATTGGACGGCCTAACCGCAAATGCCGGGGTTTTTGTGGCTACAAAATGTGGCTGCATTTCTCTATAGAGAGTGTAGCCACATTTCAGATAATGCTTTTTTGATGATAAATAACAAACACGGCAAACACGAATAGTCTGTAAATGGAGCCACTTTCCATGCAGATGAACTCCAATAATAAGAAAAAGATCGGTTGGTCCAGGCCTTGCACTCACCTCGTATTTACCGATTGATGTCGGATTTATCGGAACCCGCAGCCTTGTCGCAGAATTGGTATATGATTATGATAGTATTACATCCAATAACATGGAATTTTATTGAAAAAAAAACTGTATGGATGGAAACTATTCACGAATATAAATCCACCGCATGCCGATATTTCGTCGTTGTTGTACCATAAAGCCGCGATTGGCTAACCGCTTGGTACAGGCATGGTTTTGGTGAAGCAACTCGGCCAATCACAGGTCGGGTCGTCTGCATTTCGCCTCTTCGAAGATGGTGAAATATTCTTCGGCGATTTAGACCACGTTTTAGACAAATCCTGAACGTTTTATATAATAAATAGTTCCCATCCATACTTTTAACTAAACAGTGAACAAGAACAAACCCTGTTTCCATCGAGTGCAGTGCACATGCCGAGGAAAGTTCCTGTTTTGAACTGAACGGCCGCGAGTAACTTCACTTTTCTGTGCATACGATAATTTTCGATGTTTGTAAAAAAGTTTTTTAAATCATTTTGTCAAAGCTTTCAGCAGCTTATTATGACAGTGAAATGTTTTCAATTAAATGTGGCTACAGTCTCTATAGGGGTGCATTCCACACCTAAATGATGTGCGGTTAAAAATAGACATGGGTTCGGGTCTTCGGCCTTAAATATATGTGAAATCTTTAAGAAAACCCCTGTAAAAGTATATATTTTCCGAATGGGCACACACCCGCCATTATTCCAGGGGGCAAGTGAGCTATTCAAATTAAAAATGAAAGACGCGCAATCCTCCTTAAACCTTCTTCAACTTTTCTGAAAAACTCCTTAAAATATATGAAAATGTGTCAAATTGTACCCGCAACCCAGAGAAAACGTACGAAATGATTTTCTTTTTATGTATGTTAGTGTTTCCCGTCCAAAGGACAATTTAAAATGGCGAAAAAACAGGGGGTCGACCTGCTCGTTTTTTGTAAAATTTTATCGCCATAAAGGAATCATCATTTTCGTTTCCCGGAAAAGTGAGGATTTTGGCCTGCCTGATATTCAATTCCGGAAACGATTAACTCCGTAGTGGCGCGTAGTTGAGACCAGCAAGCAAATGTTATATCCTCGTTTGAAGAAATGGTTACGTCCAGCAGGGTGATACTATAGATATCAGTTAGTAGAAAGGGAAGAAGAATTACCATGCTGTCGAAAACAGGCGACCTTCCTTATTATGAAATTAAGGAGGGGCCATTTGTGCGAAACCGTGGCCTAGTTTGGAGTGCACCCTAGTGAAATGTAGCCACATTTTCAAAATGTGGCTACATTTCCCTATAGAGAGCGAATGTGGCTACATTTCTCTAAATAGAGAGTGTAGCCACAAAAACCCCGGCATTTGCGGTTAGGCCCGTTGGGCTTCGGACTCCTGTCCCTCTGGGAGCCACCGGATATAATGACCTGCCGGCATGGGTTGAGCCAATCACGCTAGGTAGAGGGCGTTGGCGTCGTAACCGATTATTTTCTTACACAGTTTTCCTCCTCGAATGTAGGTTAGCTCTTTCTCATGGTACCGATGGAATATTATACTGAGTCCGCCCACGATGTTTCCTTTCAAACATTCAAGCATGTCGGCGTCATTCTGTTCGATGAGGGCGAAGAATGTTGGTAAATCTCTGAACAGATACCGCAGGGTCAGACCAAGAATGTTTACACACTCTTTAAACAAGTGGACACCCATACCTTTGTCGAAGGCGACCATTTTGTCGATAGCTTCCAGGAAGGGACGACATCCAGACTGTCGTAATAGACGAGAAAATCTCGGAGAGCTTACTTGCCTTCACGGACCCACACCTGTTGGAGTTCGGTAGAGGGTATCGGATAACGCCTATCCTTTGCGATCGTTGTAGAAATCTCCTTGGAGTGGAAGTTACGGCTAGCCAAGACGGTCCAGGTGGGTCATCTAGGAAAGCAGCCTTCGCTCTGTGCGCAATCGTAAGCTTTTACTCACTGGTCATAGCTGTAATTCGACGCCTGGTAATTTCGCACGTCTAGAAAACGGAGCGAAATCATGGACAGGGCGACGTTGTTGTTCGTCTTCTTAACCCTACCTGGCCTGGGGGGCCCGAAATGGCCCCCCTACCAAACTTTCTGCGCTATATCCGGAACGACATAAAATGGAGAGCTGAAACTTCGTGACTTTTTAGATTATCGTATTGGGGTCATTTTGAGCCTATTTGCATGACCCCCCGAGCAGAGGATCATGGGTAAATTCAAAATGGCGGCTATGTGGGGTACCAGAAAAGTGACGTTTTTGTCGTATTCCTTCAAAATTTCTGCTTTTCCGCGATGAAAAGTGGGCAAAAACTATTTTATTTCATATCACATTAATATTTTCTAATTTATCATGCAGTTTTTGCGAAGGAATTGCATAAATAAAAAAATTGAAAAATTCGACTGAAAAATCGACCAAAAATTGTCATTTTTGAAAATGACGTCACTGTGACGTCATCAAAGCGGCCGTCTTGGATTTTTTTTACATTTTTTGGTAGAGCTTGACGCAAGGGTATAGTGTGGTAAGTTTCAGCCCCCTAGCTCAAGGGGTAAGAAAAATAATTAGGGGAGGCCATTTCGACCCCCCCCCCCCAGGCCTGGACAGATCCCAAAAAGCCCAGGCCAGATAGGGTTAATGATGTATTTGATGTTCCCAGCTTTGGCTAGGTAGGGATGAAAGTATTCTCTGATCAAATTCAGATCATACCGCCCGGAATTGAACCCGAGGACGGGTAATTGGTTCATATATTCCAAAAACGCAGCTTCAGTTTTTGGCATACTGTTTGGGTCCATCGTCCTCGGTTTCGTCTCCGGACCCGACGCTGGAATACGTACATCACGGTAGATCGTGGAGGCAGGATGTACCGCACTGGCTTGACTGACCGTTTTCAGGTAGTCCATCATCCTGGTAATCAGTTCATGTGGGTCACCGGTAGAGACGAAACAAACCGGGGTGGTCTCTTACCCGGGTACTTTCGTGTGGATACTCACACTCAAGAGAATGTGGCGCTGGGTCCATTGGATTTTGACCGACACCATCTCCATGGGCTCTAATAGGGGTTCAAAATCGTAGCAAGCTCAGTACGGCAAATAGCGGTGTGCCATGGGGACGTCAATGTCTTCATCCGCCAAATCTTCAAATATGGTGGGTACCCGTTTGTCGGTATTGTCGCAGGTTTTCTCGTGACGTTTTGTAAATTGGTGGACTTTTTGAACACGCGATGGCATTTAGTACACCTGATGGCTCGGGCCTGGTCGAGATGCATAACCAAGCAGCGAAACAGGCATTTCCGATTGGTGTAAGGCTCGTTCTTCCCACTCAGTAAGGCGTGCATGCTTTCTCTTTGTTTGAGCCAGGGCGGTAAGATGATGGGGTCGCCGATGAGGTGGTCGATCAGTTTAGTCATGTAAAATGTAACATTCGTCCTCATCTACACCTGCCATATGGTGTTGGGGCGTTCTTGTCGGGCCCATTCCAAGCTATCCAAGGCATCTAGTTGGGTCAGTGCCGTGCCCAGGGAAGTTCGATCCATAATGCTGGTCGTACACGAGGGGTATTGTGACTAGGGGAAGTACCGGAGCTGGTCCGTATCCTTATGCCTTAATAAATAGCCAAATGTGAGATTTTATTTGAAGGCTGTGACTTCGTCCTCAAAAATGGTATAGGCGTCGTTGGGTAGGCTGGTGTTATCTAACCGGATATTGCTCAAGTCCAATACAGGTCGATGTCGGTGAAAATAGTGCCGAATGGTAGGCCAATGCCGTTGGTAAATCGTACCACACCTACGGTACTTCTGTGGGGATCTGTGGTAAAGTTTCCCTCCTCTGCAGTGGGGTCTAGATTCCGGGCCAGCGGTTATCCAGATTTTTCACGTTGCATCCTCGGGAAGGTCAGTACTGCTCCGACTCTAACCTTTGCACTAATTTCAAGCGGTGTGCACGACGTTAAGCCCCTATCAATCACTGTATACAGGCACCGTGATCTTCTAACCGACACCAGGTATCAATACACTCGTGGATCTGTTTTCTTGGGTTGTACGGGTGAAGCCTTGTCACGTAATCTTGACCACGCCTGTTATACCAAGGTACCGTACAAACGGTCCCCACGACCGCCCAATAGAGAGTGTACCAACACTGAGAACTGCATTGACTGGATCTGTGCGGTGTGGTGTGTGAGATTTGCAATTCGTAATGTTGTGCGACATGACTTCGTCTGAACTTCGAGAAAAGTGAATGAAGATCTCGAAAACGGAGCCTATTTATGACACTTGGCGCCGACGATCGACTAACGTCACCGACGTACTAACAGCGTTATTTTTCTATTCACCAATCACAGACGCGACGTCATGCCAACGCACGGGACGACTTAGGCCAACGTAGGATGGTCATTACGCGGCCGCCATCTTGACATTCGCCATCTTGGGCTAACGTAGGAGGAACGCTGTGTGACCGCCATTTTGAAAAATTGCCGTCTTGCATTGTTCACATTCTGTGAGCAGTGTTATATACCACGACAAAGATTCCACGATAATTCTAAAGAATGTATACTGAGTAACCATGTAATAATAAAGGGGTGTATATATACCGTATAACTCCCGATGTATTCACTGCGATGGACGACCGTCGTGACATGTTGGTTGTTTATATTCTGCAAGAAGTGTTATGCTAACCACTATTATAATACTAAAGGTGTCTCGCGTGAGCATGTAATAATAAAGAGTGTAAAACGTGTCATGATAATAATAAGACATTGTTGGTACAATGGCATCGGTCTTTCCATGACGATCCCCCAAAGTTATTCTATCGTTGTAAATTAAATTCATGTCGTGTTACATATGGGATGTCGCTATAATGATAATTGAACACCCTCCGTTTAATTGACAAATATACATAATGCAGCATGGGCTTACAGAGGGATCATCAGGGTTTGCATCTTCTTTCACCATCTAAAACGACGTTCATTTGATTGCAATCGCGGGGAGACTCGGTTGGTACAGTCGAAAAAAGAAGCTTTAATTCGTGTGTCGGGTTACATAACAGGTCTTCACGCCTTGTCAATGGAGAACCGCTTAATACCTCTTTCAAACTGATCTTGCGTTATACAATTAGATGAATGAAATCAACTACTACTTACATTTCCCGAATATCGAAAGCGTTTAACCTGACGGGTAATAGGCAAATAACATACACGAAGTGAGGAAAATGTTTTTTGTTATATCTTCAAAACAATTAATGTTATAAT
The DNA here is from genome assembly GCA_036873755.1 of Hanleya hanleyi. NCBI lineage: Eukaryota > Metazoa > Mollusca > Polyplacophora > Lepidopleurida > Hanleyidae > Hanleya > Hanleya hanleyi. The sequence continues at coordinate 20,212 of JAVTVY010014297.1, forward strand.
CTTGAAATTTCACAAATAAACCCATATATATATATATTCCCTCAATCATAATTGAATAGCTGTAACAGAAACTTCAGCCTAGTATCTACAAATCGCGTGAAACAACCACGGGATTCAGTCGTGAGCCGGTTCACTCATGTATTCTGGCGCGCAATTTTAGTCGACTGGGTGTTGTTCTTAAATTGGAAAACAAATCTTTAACTTCTTTGTACAAATCCATTCGTATTTCATCTCGGAACAGTACGCATAAACCGCGAAAGCAAATATTCACTCGTTTTAGGCACTTTTGTCGTCGACAACAAATGCAAATGCCATCCCTGCCGAGCTTGTTTGGAAAATAGCTATATCTGTTCGCGCGCCGTCAGAAGAACAGGCGCGTACTCCCGGCAGAGCAACCCAGTTATTCCCCTTGTTTGTTTTGGAAAACTAGTATCGCCCAGCCTCTGTGTACGCTCTATTATTTTAAACTAACGGCTTTCTCGTAACTTTTCAAGTTTTCTGCAATCAGTATTCTTGGTTATTACCCTTCCACTTCCGTCAAGTAATACGACATGAATTTAATTGCCTACACGGAACGTCTCGACTCGTACAACCGAAATGCGAAGCCCTCTAAACTTTAGTTTGATGTGGCGGGTTGCTTACACCTACGTACACCTGTACCAATTAAATTATTGTCGTGTTGCATACGAGATGTCAATTCATTTAATAATGCAGTCGGTGCCCGCTTTCTAATCCTGCATGTTAAAATTCCAAACAACTATTTTCTTATTATTATGAAAAGTACTACAGCTACAGCTCTGAAAATTTGCATTCTTCTAGATGAATATTTCCTCTCATGGTTATATCAAATTAGTGATTGGTGATTCAGCCGTTTTCACTTGAGATGGAAAAATTTAAAATTTCAATTTTTGTCAATTATCTCCTATTATTTCTGGTATTTTTTCTCCAATACTACATTGATTCTGTTGCACCATCTGATGACCGATAATGATATGCAAATTTCAAGTTCACATGCGTAATAGTTTCTTAAGGTTACATGCCCCTATACCCAAAAATGGAAAGTGCGATACCTTTAGAATGATGGACAAGATCATGTCAAAACTTAGGTCACTTATTTCTTGTGTTATGGGGAACATTTATTTGAAATTTCAGTATCATATAGTTAATATTGTTGGAGAAAAGCAACTAATACACTTTTTACATCACGTGATATTCAAGGTCAAGGTTATATCAGATCGTTTTACAGTTAGCAAAAAAGAAAGTCATTATTGTGTTAACTATTGTGACTTTGTTTCTTCACTGTCAGTGCTTTAGTTTTCAGAAAATAGAAGCCGTATTTTCGATATTTGGATGCTTACCACTTCAAAGGTCAAGGCCCAGTTCTGACACAAGTTCTGATCTTGTGACGGCATGTAGGTCATGTGACCTTATTTTCTGGCTGATCGCATAAGCCGTTCAAGAGTTGACCGCCAAACCTTTCACTCATATAGAGACGAACCTGGACTTCAAAGGTCAAATTAAAGATCATATTCTTTCAGTTCAGCAAAGTGTTAATTAGCAATAGAAGAATCAACGCCGTAGCTTGTGTCGTTGTAAAATGGTGGGATTTGAAAAAGATTAAAGGGAAGATAACTACTTCTTCTTCTTACGTAACAGTTCGAAAATATAACTAGCACATGGCCATATATAACACATATGAACCCTCAACTTTCTATCAGATATGTTCGTTAGTTTTGACTGTACAGAGGTCACAAGGAAAACAGCACCAGGGGAGAGAACTCAAAAACTGCTTGTCTGGCTTACTTATCTTATTGTATCGTTTTATTGGGAGTATCTTCAAAGATTTACATTCTAATTCTCAACTACGTCTTTTCAGCCGTTCGGCCAATATTCAGTAAATGGTTTTTCACTTTAAAGGCTTATATCTCACAAGGTCATGGTCAAACGTGTAGCCCACCCGCCAAACTTTAGATCCATACCTATTTGTGTGGCAATTCTTGTAACGGTAGGGCGAACTGTTTCGGCTGTAGAGCGTAGACAAAATTGGAGAAAATAATAATAATAATCAGTAGAATAACAATAGATCATTCAATTCGAAATGGAAAGACGTAATAATAATAATAAAAAAGTGTATGTAAAAACTCCAATGCAGCTATGATGTAAACAGTCAAGATGGCTATTTTCAAAATGGCGACCGCACAACGTTCGTTCTACGCTAGCCCATAATGGCGAATTTCAAGATGCCCAAGAATATTGACATCTCGTATGTAACACGGCAATAACTTAATTGGTATAGATGTACGTAGGTGTACGTAGGTGTAGTTGTTACAGCAAAACAGCTCACCAATTACCAATATACGAGTTGTCAGAGCATTTCCATCATAACTCACTAGATTTGTATCTAATACCGCTTATGCCGGTGCTAGGGGCCGTGTGGTCATATCATCCAAGTTGCCACATGGATAGGTACAATAAAAGCGTACCTGAGATACAACACATATCACGAATCGTTAGATTCTTGGTATGTGCTTTAGAATACGTTAACCGGAAGACTATACTGTGAAGTCATGTGGCTCTGTCAGTATGTCGGCACCTTTTCCCACTTCCCTTATATGTGTTGCAATTTTTACCTGTATATGGCGAGATTCTGCTGGTGGACGTTTCGTCCCCGAGGCCCGCTCCCTGTACAGACCTTTTGGTCTTTGATATATGTTGGCATTTGTGGGAAGTTGATGCTGGGTCGACATCGGGCCTTACAGACTAGTCTTTTGTGTTAAATGCCGTCATTTTCATCTGACGACGATACAGCTCACCAATCGCCAGTGTACGAGTTGTCAGAGCATTTCCATCATAACTCTCTAGATTTATATCTAATACCGCTTATGCCGGTGCTAGGGGCCGTGCGGTCATATCATTCAAGTTGCCACATGGATAGGTACAATAAAAGCGTGCCTGAGATACAACACATATCACGAATCGGTAGATTCTTGGTATGTGCTTTAGAATACGTTAACCGGAAGACTATACTGTGAGGTCATGTGGCTCTGTCAGAATGTCGGCACCTCTTCCCACTTCCCTTATATGTGTTGTAAGTTCTACTTTGGCCTAGGTCATCCCGTGCGTTGGCATGACATCGATGAGGCGCGTCTGTGATTGGTGAATGGGAAAAACTTTGTTAGTAGGTCGGTGACATTAGTCGATCATCGGAGCCAAGTGGCATAAATAGGCTCGGCCTTCGAGATCTTTATTCACTTTTCTCGAAGTTCAAACGAAGTCATGTCACGCAGCATTATTAGTCCTGATTATACTATGCCACCGAAAATGACTGCCCTTAGTATATCGCTGCTATCAATGCGGTTATCAACCACTTTACTTATTGATGTTGCGATGGACGTCACTATCAATATTGAACCATTAGCCATCGACGTGGGAGCTGATTTGTACGAACCTTCAACCAGGCATGAGGCCAAACCCGACGCCCTTCTGTATCTCCTACGTCAAATACCAGCGGTGATGACATTATCAAACAGGCGATGAATACCGCTAATCGGCAATGGACACTATCGCCGAATGTAACATGACGTCTTGAAGAAATTCTTTTTCTTTCGCTGCGTGGAGGCTCTCGTCCTTCACAGCGTCCAGTATTATCCATTGCGCCTCATTCTCGGCTTGCAGTATATTTACATCCAGTATTATCCGTTGCGCCTCATCCTCAGCTTGTAAATTTGTCGACCGGGTTTGGTATGGCAGAAAGTGTCGTCTCCTCTACTGTGTCCCTCTTTTTATACACTGTGGTGGGATTCTAGCATTGTGCGCTTGCACTTTCTGGTAAAAGCCAATGAAAACCCAGCCAATGAAAAAAATGCAAAACGTTTAGCGTCCGTATTGTTGATATACACATAACTGAACACAAGGCTCAGTGCAAATATATATGGAGGGCTTTATTTAGTTTGACCACCCAAGGAAATCATTGTTGTTGTTTTTGCTTCATCGGTAAGGGGTAAACTACCTGTGTAGAATGTTAACTGTTCGTGTGCGCAAGGACTTCTTTTTATTTTTAGGCTGTTAGACTCTCACGGCTAGAACCATGATGATCGATGGCCAATCAACAACACACAACAACGACAACACAAAGTACATTTTTGTGCGTTTGTTAGAAGTGCATTTTCGGGGAATTTCAGGGACATTGGAATTGGATTTTTAGCGTGTGTCCTTCACGTGTGGGCTCGCCTGCAAAGAAGGTGCACGAGGATGGCAGCCCCTGTAACATACCAGATGCCATTGAAATTACGCCGATGTTGGTTCTCGACGTCGAGGGCTTGTCAAAGATGACGTAGAACTGCCAATAAGCGGTCCTGGCGGCTTTTTGAGCCGGTCCTACCGGCAAAACATCTAGCACATCCAGTTTGAACATCTGAATAACGTCTTCCGGTCCCGCGTTATATTCCAAATCATCAGAATTGCTCGGTATGCACGGGGGCTGTCAACAACTTGCACCATTCTTGAGTCAGATGATTCAGTCAGATTTATGGCGTCTGTTCGATTTTTGTCGGCTTTTTATACCAAGACGGAATTCAAAATTCGGCGTAAGGGGCGAGCGCGGCTGGTCACAAAGGTGAATAGGATCCTGGCATGAATGCGTGTAATGTTTGTATTTGACTTGCCCAAGCTCAATTATTTCACCAGGTCCCATATTTTAATTTCACGGTGGCCGGTATACGAAAATAGGACGGTACCAAGTGAATAGGATCCTGTAGTGTTTGTATTTGACTTTCCCAGGCTTAATTTTTCACCCGAGCCCACCTTTTAATTTCAAGGGGGTCGGTATACGAAAATAGAACCCTCGGTATATTAGACCCGAATTCAAATAATTTTTTTATATCAAGGGGTATCAAAATGGTGTTGTTGTTGTTGTTTGAAAACAACAACAACGCATCAGGACGGAAAGGCAGACTAATTGTGCTTAGTAGAAGTGCCTCTTTCGAACAATATGGGTGGCCCTGAAAAGGGAATTTGGAAGGTCGGGGAGGAGAGCTTACTTCCTCTCCGCCACACTTTAGAAGTGGTCAATGTTGGGTTGGCCTGGTTGTGGTGGTTGGTGCATCGCTGGAGCAGGTCGGACCCGCCGCAATTCCCCCTGTCCTGGATCAACAAAGAAGATGGCTGAGCGGCCCACTTTGGAAGAGGAAATGGGCCTGACCCCTCCCGTCGACATCCTCGCTGTTTTCTTCAGCCCCCTCTTTCCTTGCCTGCCCGGGTCTCCTTCTCCTCATTTTTTTTCGCCACCCCACTGCTCGCTAACACCCTCCCCTCATCAAACGTCTGCTCCCTTTGGTCTACAATCTCTGTCTTTAAAAGGTATGTAATTTGTGACGAGAAGATCCGCGAAACCGAGCCTGAAGTTGGATTCTGCTATGTTTAGGTTTCCAGACTACGCGCGAGTTTTGCCCAATCAAGATAGACGCGATGCAAGTTTCGGCCAATCAAGGCAGACTCGATTTGGACGTGGTGTGCTTTCTCTCACGTCCGCACTCGTTCAAGGCGCGAAATTTCCAACCCTCCTTTTTTCGCACAAAATGATTTTTTTTTTCACTGGGGTCCACATTTTAATTTCACGGTGGTCGGTATATGTAAAGGGCCCCACATTTTAATTTCACGGGGCACGGTATACGAAAAATAGTACCCTCGTCGTTCTAATACATTGTGAATACGGAGGGAGCCGAATCGTTTCCACGAGCTTGTGTGTACTAGTGTGCGATATGGAAACACCCGAACATAGGGCACAAATACAATCATTGAAGTATGGAGCTGGTCTAATTGACATCAAACACGCAAGCCAGAGTATTATAGCACTGCAGAGGGTCGTTCAAAAAAGCGAAATGCGGAATACCGAAACACGGACAATACACTCCTGTATCTAAATGCACTGACATGAAACTCGCAAGCCAGAGTATTGGAGTAGAAAATACAGGCTCTCGGGTCCGCGCATTATCCTGTACCATTAATTAACATTGTATAATCCTTCCAAAACTTGGAATGTCAAAAATATAGAAAAAAGGACTTCACACTTATCATATTAAAATGAAACACACAAGCCAGGATATTCTCGCTGTGGATAATCGCTATATAAATGACGCAGTGAAGGATATATATCCACCTTCACTGGATTTGAAGGTAACTACAGACAGCCCTACAGGCACATCATATTTAGATCTATATCTCTATAAAAATGAAGCGGGCATTCTCTCTCGTCGACTTTATGACAAAAGAGATGATTACAATTTCGACATCGTAAACTATCCCTTTCTGGACAGTAATATTCCAGTGGGACCTGCAAATGGCGTATACATATCTCGCTTAGTAGCATTGGCTATATCCTGTGTTAAATGTGACGATTTTAATCAACGTCACAAAACAATGTTGCAGAAACTTATAAAACAGGGCTATTCCACCAAACGCCTCCACTCAAAGTTTCTCAAATTTGGCGATACATATCGCATGCTGATAGCAAAATACGAACGTAGCGTGCAAGATCTATGGCGCTACGTTTCGTAACTTGTGTCTAATTCCGCTTAACCCGGGGCTAGGGGCCGTATGAACCCATGTACTTCAAGATCCTCATGGTACTCATATGAACAGTCACAATCAAAGCGTGACTGAGATACATCATTCTTTAGATGACGACCTTACAACGAATATTATGGATTAAGAATACTGATCAGCGATACGGTTTTGATATTTTTGGAACATCATGATGTCTTGCCGGCATCATTGAAAACTGTTGACCGCTTCTCTCTTGCAGGAAACAAGCCTATGTGTATGTATACTATGATTATCTTTTTGAATTTGGTGCTAATACTGTTATATGGAATATGGAAGAGGTCTTTGGATTATGGACGCGGATATTCTCTAATGGACGACGGCTGAATTATGGATGACGGACTAGACGCTTGTAATTGAATGAGATTAGACTTTTTTTATTCAACAACAACATGAGAACTCTTAGACCAGAACGAAGCTTGTACATTTTCGGCCCAGTCATACATCAGTACATCTCCATCGGTAGCTTGAGGGTAATTGTCAAGCACCTGTACGATGGTAGGTAGGGTCTGCCACGGTAGAGGTAAAACAGGCAGTACTGTCCACACACCCTACTGATCAGGCCTTGTAACGTTTGACTGTTCTAACAACATGTCTGTATCCCTTGATCCATGAAGGTAGTGAGGTCGGAATGGAGGGGTGGAAGTCCGTACGGATCAAAGTATTCGCCCTGGTCTTTCGTCAAGTACACACCTACCCAGTGTTGTCCGTGACGATCCATCGGGTCTATTTTGGGGACGTATACGGCAGGATACGTGTAATCTAGGGGTATGGCGTTCGCGAAAACACCCCTTGAAAGACCGTATGTGTCCCGCGGATGGTTCTCCAGCAAGGTTGATATCTGATCTGTGTCCATGTTAAGTGGCGTAATCACACAGAACGTTACGGCTTTCGTCTATTTGAATAATGTTGTCACACTCAACGTAGCAAATCACATTGAGCGTTCTCGGTAGAGGTGTCCCGAAGTGGAGTTCCAAGCGTAAGTTACCTTTCTGACGACACTCAGCTGATGGTCGTTGTCTAAGGTGGGTGTGAGATCGAACTGAACAATGTGTGCCCTTTACCGAAATCTTCTCGACTAATCATATTTCCTTCGTCCTGCTTGATTTGGCTTATCGCTGCAAAGAGGATTAGTTAGCTCCAGATGTAATTGCTCGAGCCGAATTTGGGTTGCAGGGGGCGTAATGGGGTTTCCGTTCACATGCAGGGCCACGAAATTGGTGTTGAACGATTTTAGATTGAACGGATACTTCGTGATATCGGCATTATAATTGACATTCTCCACACAGGCGATGGTCAGGGGCTTAGGTAAGTCTCCCAGGAATAAATTTTCTTGTTTGGCAATCGTATTACCTATAGGAACGGAAAACACTTTGGTTTGTACTCGTCGCATGGGGTATTGGGCTGGGGTTTTTTTCCAAGGTTCTGATGTGACCCAACTGCACGCATGGGCTCGGTTTCACTTTGCGTACCAACATACTTGCCTCTTGGATGACAATGTTATACTCGATGTCGTTATTCGGCGTTGCTCGCACCAGTCGTATTTTGCCGGGTACCCCGTTCAAGATGTAGTGGTCATGCATGAATAAGTCAGCATGCAGACGTCCCATCATATCGACCAAGTGACTCTGGGCCGTGAATGCTACTCTTCCTGTCCATCCAAGGTTATCAGGACTCGCTCCATCTTGCCTGGGGTATATCGGTAGAACAACGGTACTGTCAAGTACGACTGTTTAACGTCACGCCCGTGGGATAACATGATATAGGCCCGGTACGAGTACTCGTTCGCCGATTCACTCACAAGTTTATCACTGCCACTTACTGGAATTACAACACATATAAGGGAAGCGAATGAAACCAGAGATTGACTGGAGTCACTGGAGGATCTGCTTTGAGGACCGACCCATCGTTATTTTCACATTTCACGTACAGGTACGTATGCGCTAAATCCAGGTATGTGCTGAATTTATGATGGTGAATTCAATGGGCCCTGTGACTGTGATGCTACCCATTGTCCCTCTTCGGTCCACAAATCAAATTCACTGTTGGTGGAAGTGCACAACTCGGCGTGGATGAAAACACTGTTTTACGCAAAGCCGTCTCACTTATTCTATGTGCGCTGTCGCTTGTTCAACCGTCGACTGGTGTGTCGCTTCGGCGCATGACACGTTGGGCATTGGCGACCAAGACTCGCCCGGATCCTTTAGCTCAGCGTTTGACAGCCGGGCGGACCGTTACACCACTGAATGCATCCGCATGACTTGTAGATCGCCTCGTACAGCTTGTTTTACTGTGCTTTGACGCCACGCGTCACCATCGGAGAAAAAGTTTTGACGATGCTGCCATGGACATTGCCAATCCCTCACTGAATACGTGCTCCACTGAACACGGGTAGACTACCTCCGGCTTGTTTGGTGTAATGATCGACGTATTACATTGGCAAAGCACCTTCATTATACAGGTACGTATGCGCCAGGTATGTGGTGAATTCATGATGGTGAATTCAATGGGCCCTGTGACTGTGATGCTGGAAAGGGTTAGATGTTCTACCCATTGTCCCTCTTCGGCACTTGTCTGGGTGGGTGCTACGGTCCACAAATCAAGTTCACTGTTGGTGGAAGGGCACGACTCGACGTGAATGAAAACACTGTTTTACGCAAAGATGTCTCGCTTATTCTATGTGCGCTGTCGCGTGTCGTCACAATACATTGTTGCAGAAACTTATAAAACAGGGCTACACTACCAAGTGCCTCCACTCAAAGTTTCTCAAATTTGGCTATACATATCGCATGCTGATAGTAAAATACGAGCGTAGCGTGCAAGATCTATGGCGTTACGTTTCGTAACTTGTGTCTAATTCCGCTTAACCCGGGGCTAGGGGCCGTATGAACCCATGTACTTCAAGATCCTCATGGTGCTCATATGAACAGTCACAATCAAAGCGTGACTTGAGATACATGATTCTCTAGATGACGACTTTACAACGATTATTATGGATTAAGAATACTGATCAGCGATACGGATTTTATATTTTTGGAACACCATGATGTCTTGTCGGCATCATTGAAAACTGTTGACCGCTTCTCTCTTGCAGGAAACTAGCCTATGTTTATGTATACTATGATTGTCTTTTTGAATTTGGTGCTAATACTGTTATATAGAATATGGGATAGGTCTTTGGATTATGGACCCGGATATTCTTTATTGGATGACGGCTGAATTATGAATGACGGACTAGACGCTTGTAATTGACAGAAATGAAGTGTCAGCACCACTTCTCCACGCTTGAATGCAATCAGTTGACCGATATAGTCCCTTATATCGATGGCGATAGAGCTGATATCGGCTGGCCGACCGGAAGATAAACGATGAGGTTGAAGCGTTGTGTGCTTGTATCACCGTAATCACCTTTCATTGGAAAGACGCGTAGTAGAGGTACGTTGCTTTCTCCGACAATGTGTGTATCCACCACGTCTGAATAGATGTACGGGTCATACACACCACCGCGCATGTCCATCGTACTGTAAGTGGACTCGGCGATGAAGCCTACTTCGGTAGGACCGGTGTACACATTATCACGCAGTCCTAACAGTAGTTTTATGAGGTTGCTGAATTCTATACCCACGTTGGCGCTCAGCCTCAACCGGAACTTCTGATTGTATTCGTTAAACGACAGAAAAGCGGAATCTTTGAACGGGAGGGTTTCTGTCTTGTTAGCCAGCCGGCGACCGACCTTAACCTCCATGAGATGACACAACACCTTGATGAACACTTTGGGGCTATGGTACTGGCCTTCAGGGAGTACAAAGAGATATGTCTTGCTGGCGTGCGTGATCACATACCTCACCGTGTCCTCTTTCACGTTGTACCACGTATACGGGTACTGGATATCAGACCACATTCCCAACGACCAAGAAGATGTAAGGGTTATGGTAACTGTGTTTCGTAGTGAGTTAAGTTATTGCTCGGGAACACGTCTGCCGAACTATTACTGGATAGTTTGAGGTAAAACATGTCGACTGAGCTTTCCTGCAGCCGCTTCCGATATTAATAGATGACCGGAGTGGTGTTTTAAAGGGTATGAAAGGTTTTCGTAGCGGAGCGTATCCGTTGTGGTGGGGTTTTTTGGTGTTGTCTCCGGTTCCCACTCAGCTTTCCAGGACCGTGGGGTCGAGTTTGTCGTTGTGAATTGCGGAGTGCGTGTACTGGAGATTGCTGTTGTATGTCCCGTTGCATCCAGGCTCAGCCCTGGGAGTTGCCCACTAATTCTTGCGGTACATTGCTGTCTTCCAAGCCTTGGGCAAACACCTCCCATCCTTGAGGATCCGTGCGTTGACGCTTCAAGTCATTCACTAAATCCGTCATGTGGGTACTGGGAACCACCTGGTGCTGCACCAGTAGTTCGCCTTTATCATTCCAAGTCATGTTAGGATTGTCTTTCATCCGTTATAATACAGGGCAACTTGTTTCTTGGGCGACGCGGGTAGACTCTTTAATACTTCGTCTTCGACCCAATGTGGGGCTGCTAGGTTCGTCTGTTGGAGTGGTGCTGAGGTCGCCGGTATGTCACGTGGTGGTGCTGGGGCAGAGAAGGTTTTGTATTGGTCCATGAACGTCATGTACCGCTGAAGCATCTCATTGTACCGTTGCACTTTCTCACTGTCTCTTAACCCCGATCGTTGTAAGATCTGACGCATCTCTTCTTCGAGTGTGTTCAACGTACTGATGGTATAGGGTAGTGTGGTTCGTTTTCAGCCTGAGAGTTCGCCCAATATGGGACTCAACACGGAAGCAGCTAACGGCGCAACGATCGTCCCGAGAAAGTCGCCTTTCTGTAAAACCTTTTCCTTCTTAGCTCGAGAGACTTTTTTATGACCAGGGTTCGCAGACCTGTCTTATGCTTGGCTAACTTCGTCTTCTGCGAGAGAGTTAGCAGTACGTTGTCTTTTAACAGGTTGTACCCGACCTGACACAGACATCGTACACGGTCAGGGTCCGCGCCGCGAACAATGGTTCGGGTCAACTCGGGCGGGGCAGTCTTCAATACACGGAGCGTCGGGAGGTGATTCCGTACTCGTGCGGACATCAAGTACAAACAGTGCTGGGACCCACAACCCTGCCCTTTTTAGTATGGATCTAAAAAGACAACATGAACAAGGATGGTGTGTTCTATATATACTTTTATCCCCATCATCAAACGCACACCCCAGCAGGGGAGCCACTGTGGATATGCTTACATTATTTTTGCACGTCACGTTTTGGATCTCCCCGGGGAAAATACCGATTCGTAGTCGAATGTGGACGGGGGTGGGTTGCTTCATGTCAAAGAGTTAGCGGTACGTTGAGGGGTTGTCGCAAAACGCTTCCAATGCAAATCGCGTGCGTCCGGGGTTCATCTGTCTCGCCAGGTGTAGCAGTTGTGTGGTATCTATCGGATTTCTGAACACCACCAGGTGGGTGCATTTAAACTGATGTTTCGATGCTCTTTGTTCCCACTGAATATCTACTGCACAATGTAGATGATGGCTGCCTTTGGCGAAGAGTCGGGCGCCGCCATGAGATCATCCAGGGCCACCAATGTGTTCGGTTAAAAATCGGCCAGGTTGGGTAGACCTTCCACGAAAGTGATGTTGGGCATCGTCGCCTACGCCGCTGTCATTCTCCATAACACCACGCGATCTGGGCGATGGGTGGTGTAATCATGTTGTCAGCGTATTGAAGGAGATTCTAAACGAAGTGTGTTTTGCCTGAGCCCGTCGGCCCTGCGATGAGGCTAGTTAAGGGGTATTGCCACCTCGGGTCCATGGTTGGAAGAGTATCCGTTGATGTGCTAGCTGGCTATGTTGAATTTGGTACGAGTGAATCGGGGTCGTCGGTGCGTCAACGTTGGTCGCCGTTGTCGGCACATTACGGTGTTCATTTTGGGTGATGAAATCCGATGGGTTTTCAGACGTGGTGGTCACTGCAATACTTCGTGTGGGGCTCGATGTTGACCTGGTCTGTAACCTCGGCCTCGGTGTGTTGGTGGTGGTGGTGGTGGTGATGACTGGGTTCGTTTCGATCACGGGTTTGATGGGTGCTAACGTGGAGGTGGTTTGTACATTCGTCTGTCTGACACTCACTAGTAGTTTTTATGAACTGGGTTGGTTGAGTAGAGAGGTGAGGTACACCACGTCGTAAAACACACCTCCATATAAAATGCCAAGCAGGGTTAGCAGTGTCACCACAAAGTCCACTTGTGCTTTTGCGCGTTTTGGGAAACGTGATGTTCCGAGGCGGTCGCTCTTTGTCCATAGCACTGTGCTCATGGTCGAGCGTTGATTGAATGCAACCGGCTGTGGTTCCTGGCTTTATAGCCGTTTCACCTGGTTGGCCGGGACCCAGGAATTGAATGAGCTGGGCCACCCTTGCCATTTCACGACATGCACCGCCTAACCACGCCAACGCTCCATTTTCAGGATGCATTCCACGGTGTAGTACTCTTGTGCTGTTTTCATCACGGGCTGCAACGCTGCGTCGTAAAACGTCCCTTGCAATGGTTTCCTTGAAGACCTTCCAGATGATATACATGCGGCTGTCGGGGTACGCGCCGTTTGATCGCAAAGTGTTCATCGCTCCAGTTGGGGAGGTAACTCTTTTTGAACTTGCCCTTAACTTTACTGATCCGTACAGGCTCGCTGATCTCGAACACCTCCTCCAGTCGTGGTTGAGGTTGAATGGGGTACAAGACACGCCGGACTTGGGCTTCGTTGCGTTTGGTAACAGTAATGGGTGCTCTCTGTATACTCCGGTGATAGGTACGATTGTAACCCTCCATCAACTGGGGAAGAACATCGATGTACCGCCTTGTAGTCTTATCTGTGAAATATTTGTACATTCACCCCCTGAATGTCCGATTGAACCTTTCGACGATAGATGCATTCGTCTCGTTGACTTCTAGAAACTGTTGGAAGGTTCTGTTAAGGAATTTCGTGTCTTTGTCAGTTTGCAAATACAACGGCTTGCGATCGGTCTTGAGATTTTCCAAGGTTTTCGTTTGGAGGGGTACCACCCACGCATAATTTGACAGGATATCTATGCACGCAACACATACCGATTCCCATCGTTGTTTTTGTCAAAGGCACTCATATCGACAAAAACGGCTTGCCATTGGGCATCTATACCTCCAACGATGACACGGTTCCGTGGAAAATGGGGGCGAGCGACCCGTTGTAAGGTATAGGTGTCATGGTCTTTTATCTAATCTCGAACTTGGGCTTGTCCGCTCGATAGAGAGCCGACAATGCACTATACGCAGCCGGACTTCCGGGGCTGTAATACAACGTATCCAACACCTTCTCCCAGCTCTTCATACTGAATGACGCAGGTGGTCAGTGTCCTTCGTTATATATAGAGGCGCCCTGGGATGACTGAGCATAGCCGGATAATCTATGACGTCGTCGTCTTCCTCCGTTTTATTGATGCGATTGCTAATTTGCTCATTGAGTTCTGCCGCGGCGTCACTCAGGGCACGAGCCCAGCCAAGCTGAACAGCTGACCGGTCGTCCGGTGTAAACAGCTGGTCCACAACAGGCACCACTTTCTCGAAGGCCGTCTACAGATCATGGTCTAGGGTGAAGCTTCGGGTAGAGTCCATACATGCGACGAACGGGCTACGGTGTACGTAGATGGCATTCTCCATGTGGATGAGGTTCCCGTCGAGCTCACCGCTCAACACCCGTTTAAATTTGGTCCAGCCGTCACGTTGGAGCGTAACCGTATTCGATATGGACCCACCCAGCAGACATCTCGGTCTTCCACGATGGTGACTTTATCCTCATAGACGTGTAACCCCACACGAGATGTAAGGGAAAGGACGGCTCGTAGAACTGTCGACATGGTTGACCAAATGACGAACGATGAATGATGCACACTTTGACTGACCTCTCGTGTTTATGGCCAGGCTCTGAAAGGGCACGTAGGCGCGTCTTGACCCTTTGAATGAGCTAATTCGGTCGCATTGACCTTGGAAGTTTGCATATGACGTTTGTGACGTCACACAAGGGCAGGTATTCAAAACCGATTCACTGAGAATGACGTGCGATAATATCGCACACACTCGTTGGCCCTCGTATTAATAGCCTGCGATCTGCTTCAAGTAAAAGGGCAAACTGACATCACTTGACCTAAAAAAAATTAAATGTGACATCTGTGACGTCACTTCCGGTTCCGTAGCCGTGAGCGGAATTGAAATTTTGTGCGTATGCGTAGGGTCAAATGTCACTTCCGGTTAAGTGACCGGAACCGGAAGTGAAGTCACAGAGGTCATACGCAAATTTTTGAGGTCAAGTGATGGTAATTTGCTCTTTATATACTACTCACAAGACACGAACTATGCGAGAGTTGGTTGCGCATCCCCGTACACTGAAAAAAAAATCCTTAAGATTTGAGGAATATTCCCCGACTATTACACCAGCGGAATATTCCTTAAAATTCAATAAGGAATATTCCGTAGCATGTTAAGGAAATTCCTTTACATGGTAAGGAATATTCCTTATTGAATTTTAAGGAATATTCCGCTGGTGTAATAGTCCGGGAAAATTCCTTAAATTGTTAAGGATTCTTTTTTTTCTGTGTATGATATGGTCTCCCGATAGTCTCCCCTTGACATATTCTGCCCTGGGGCATCCCCACTATGTAGGCTATTAAATATATACATTTGTATGTCTATTTCATAATTAAAACAAAATATTACGTATCAAACTTATATTAATTAAATTAAATATTTTTTCTCTCAAAAATTATTTTATATACCGGTTTTCAAATTGGATTTCATGAATTCCAAGGAAAAGTGTACAACGCTAAAAACATTTCTCAGTTTTTCGCAGAAAATTAACTCTACATTTTTTCGTTTGCAATATGGCATTTCTGTTCGCTTCCTATAATCTCCAGGAACACATCAATAGCACAGAAGACGTGTTTTATGCTGAAATTATCTTTCCAACAATTTATAAACCTGACCAACTCCGGACATTCTACATTCAGCATGATAGAAAAGCTGCATTTTACTGAAAGGCATACTATTTAATACCATCTGTAGCGAAGATATCCATTTCACAGTAACAATATATTGGACAAAATAACAGTTCAGAGTCTTAAGTTGATGATGAGAAATATTTGTACATTCACCCCCTGAATGTCCGATTGAACCTTTCGACGATAGATGCATTCGTCTCGTTGACTTCTAGAAACTGTTGGAAGGTTCTGTTAAGGAATTTCGTGTCTTTGTCAGTTTGCAAATACAACGGCTTGCGATCGGTCTTGAGATTTTCCAAGGTTTTCGTTTGGAGGGGTACCACCCACGCATAATTTGACAGGATATCTATGCACGCAACACATACCGATTCCCATCGTTGTTTTTGTCAAAGGCACTCATATCGACAAAAACGGCTTGCCATTGGGCATCTATACCTCCAACGATGACACGGTTCCGTGGAAAATGGGGGCGAGCGACCCGTTGTAAGGTATAGGTGTCATGGTCTTTTATCTAATCTCGAACTTGGGCTTGTCCGCTCGATAGAGAGCCGACAATGCACTATACGCAGCCGGACTTCCGGGGCTGTAATACAACGTATCCAACACCTTCTCCCAGCTCTTCATACTGAATGACGCAGGTGGTCAGTGTCCTTCGTTATATATAGAGGCGCCCTGGGATGACTGAGCATAGCCGGATAATCTATGACGTCGTCGTCTTCCTCCGTTTTATTGATGCGATTGCTAATTTGCTCATTGAGTTCTGCCGCGGCGTCACTCAGGGCACGAGCCCAGCCAAGCTGAACAGCTGACCGGTCGTCCGGTGTAAACAGCTGGTCCACAACAGGCACCACTTTCTCGAAGGCCGTCTACAGATCATGGTCTAGGGTGAAGCTTCGGGTAGAGTCCATACATGCGACGAACGGGCTACGGTGTACGTAGATGGCATTCTCCATGTGGATGAGGTTCCCGTCGAGCTCACCGCTCAACACCCGTTTAAATTTGGTCCAGCCGTCACGTTGGAGCGTAACCGTATTCGATATGGACCCACCCAGCAGACATCTCGGTCTTCCACGATGGTGACTTTATCCTCATAGACGTGTAACCCCACACGAGATGTAAGGGAAAGGACGGCTCGTAGAACTGTCGACATGGTTGACCAAATGACGAACGATGAATGATGCACACTTTGACTGACCTCTCGTGTTTATGGCCAGGCTCTGAAAGGGCACGTAGGCGCGTCTTGACCCTTTGAATGAGCTAATTCGGTCGCATTGACATTGGAAGTTTGCATATGACGTTTGTGACGTCACACAAGGGCAGGTATTCAAAACCGATTCACTGAGAATGACGTGCGATAATATCGCACACACTCGTTGGCCCTCGTATTAATAGCCTGCGATCTGCTTCAAGTAAAAGGGCAAACTGACATCACTTGACTTTAAAAAAAATTAAATGTGACATCTGTGACGTCACTTCCGGTTCCGTAGCCGTGAGCGGAATTGAAATTTTGTGCGTATGCGTAGGGTCAAATGTCACTTCCGGTTAAGTGACCGGAACCGGAAGTGAAGTCACAGAGGTCATACGCAAATTTTTGAGGTCAAGTGATGGTAATTTGCTCTTTATATACTACTCACAAGACACGAACTATGCGAGAGTTGGTTGCGCATCCCCGTACACTGAAAAAAAAATCCTTAAGATTTGAGGAATATTCCCCGACTATTACACCAGCGGAATATTCCTTAAAATTCAATAAGGAATATTCCGTAGCATGTTAAGGAAATTACATGCTACGGAATATTCCTTATTGAATTTTAAGGAATATTCCGCTGGTGTAATAGTCCGGGAAAATTCCTTAAATTGTTAAGGATTCTTTTTTTTCTGTCTATGATATGGTCTCCCGATAGTCTCCCCTTGACATATTCTGCCCTGGGGCATCCCCACTATGTAGGCTATTAAATATATACATTTGTATGTCTATTTCATAATTAAAACAAAATATTACGTATCAAACTTATATTAATTAAATTAAATATTTTTTCTCTCAAAAATTATTTTATATACCGGTTTTCAAATTGGATTTCATGAATTCCAAGGAAAAGTGTACAACGCTAAAAACATTTCTCAGTTTTTCGCAGAAAATTAACTCTACATTTTTTCGTTTGCAATATGGCATTTCTGTTCGCTTCCTATAATCTCCAGGAACACATCAATAGCACAGAAGACGTGTTTTATGCTGAAATTATCTTTCCAACAATTTATAAACCTGACCAACTCCGGACATTCTACATTCAGCATGATAGAAAAGCTGCATTTTACTGAAAGGCATACTATTTAATACCATCTGTAGCGAAGATATCCATTTCACAGTAACAATATATTGGACAAAATAACAGTTCAGAGTCTTAAGTTGATGATGAGAATTTAAAACTTCATTCTAGGAATGATTTTTCGGAGAAAATGTGTAGCCTACTTTATAAAAAAAGATAAAGATACAAAATAAATAAATAGACAAACAACTCTACTCAAAATCGTGTCCATTTCCCTGAGATTCCGTCACGGACATGCCTAAAGATTAATTAACAATGAATTTATTTTTTTTTTCTTTAAAATTTGGCAGCTATAGCAGTATAACAGAGCGTCTGCATGTATTTAATGTTGTCTAACATTCGCTTTAAAGGTTAAAAATGGGGCAAACTACATACCAAATTGTCATTTCTATTTATTTAACCCTAACTCTAACCTGATCCTAAACCCAGTCTCTGGGATCCACACAATATACAATATCCAGCCAAACTTAACCATAAGGGGTCCTAACCCCTAACCACAAAACTTGGGGGGAGAGGGAGTCATCCCATTTGATTCTACAGTTGGGGGTGACAGGGTGGGAGGAAATGCCATGGATGGGAAGTGGAATATATCGGGAAGGGGGAGGGGGGAGATATACAGCAACTGTGTACTTACTGGAGGGAATTCCAGTTGACCTATGATTCAAATAAATGAGCAATTCCTATCCAAGCATCCCCAGCATATCGCATTACTGTTAACCCTATCTGGCCTGGGTTTTTGGGACCTGTCGTGGCCTGGGGGCGTGGCATGGGGGGGGGGGGGGCTACTTATTTTTCTTACCCCTTGAGCTACGGGACAGAAACTTACCACACTATACTCTTGTGTCAAGCTCTACCAGAAAATCTAATAAAATCCAAGATGGCCGCTTTGATGGTACGCAAATAGGTTCAAAATTACCCCAATATGATAATCTATAAAGTCACGGAGTCTCGCTCTCTATTTTTTGTCGTTCCGGAGATAGCGCAGCAGAAATTCTGGTTGGGGGCCCCGCCAGGTGGAGTTAGGCATTTCTCTCACAGAAGTATAGCAGCAGTATAATTTCGAATCCAAAGCCTTTTTTGGTCCAAGTACTTCTTTATCGTAAGGGCAAGTTGTACATGTAGAAGTATAACAGCAGTGTACACAGCAAATGGCTAATGTTGTAGCAGTATAACAGCAGTATATAGCTGATCTCTTCAAATTTGCTAAAGTAATGGCAGTATACCAGAATTTACATTTTATGTGATCAAGTTGTAGAAGTTTGGCAGCAGCAAGAGTGTTAAAGTGCCAGAAGTAGGCTATGTGGTAGCAGGGTAAAGCAAAAAGCTGAAATTGCACAGATTCAGAATGACCGCAGTAGAGGGGAGGTCTGTGGAAGTAAGTGGCAGTGGATAGAAGTATATACTGCTCTTTCGTAAGGATGACGTTTGTTTGTTCCCTACACTCTGTGCAGTACTGTGTTGTCAGATTGATAGCTGTAAAAGCCATCTGCTGCAGTATGACATGCAGAGCGCCCACATTGTTGTTCATCGTCGTCTGTAGAAAAGTCCTTCCGACATTTGTTCTCGTGCGATGTCGCGAGAGTTCAGATTGACAACATGGCAGGATAAAAGGAAAAAGTGACAGAGAGTTTGAAGTTCTGTGAGTTTGTGGCTAGATATCTAGCTGCTGGTAGTCCACGTGGTCATGGGAAAGATGAACCACTTCAAGATGGACTTACAGAGAAAAAGGACTCTGATTTTGACTGTGATTTTGTTGATCATCATTATTGATGACCGCACCTTTGCGATGATTGCAGCTGAAAAGAATCAGATGAAGTGAGCAGTTTTTATCGGTTTTGACACTTGTCAATAGTTTCACCTCGAAGGAGAAATGGAAGTGTGGTTATGTGGTCTGCTAACATGAAATTTGCATACAATAACATTGATGTTCACAAATATTTAACAGGTTAGGTTGAACAGGTTGGACACAAATGCATTTCGAGCTAATTTAGTCCGTTTGGGCTTATTTAGACCGATTTAGCTAAATATCTGACACTTTATCACCAGGGGTCGAAATGTTTGAAAATCTCCACCTGTCACATGTGACAGGTAGAATCATTTTCTACCTGTCACATTAAATTACAACCTGAACAAAACCATGTCATTCATTTTTCCATGGTTAAAACTGTAATGATGATGAACTACCTCAGAGGCTGTCAAATCAAGTGATTGCGAAAATATTTTTTTGTCACCCACTGTAAAATATAATGTACATGAATGTACCTTTCTTTGATAAGCTTACGTTTTGTGTTGAACATTGTATTTGTTGAGAACACCAGCCTGAACAATGGAACTTTGACATACATGTGTGGCTAAAGACGAGCAGTGATCGACTATATATATCAAAATAACAAGAACTTGTGATTCAAAATAAATGTTTATTTATTACTGGTACATGTACATGTGCCACTTTCTACAGCAGCTACACTATCATGACTGTAGGCCTACATATACTGTATTCTGTGTTTGACATTAAATTCTGACCTGCAATTTCAAGGAAATCTAAAAACTTAAAATTCAGCAATGACATTGGTCAACTACTTGCCCCCAGCTTGTCTTTGTCTTGTTACAATATGAAAACATAACAGGGCTGCATCTGGAGCCAATTTAGTTTCGGAAAACATATGGGCGCCCAAAACTGTTTTTGTTCAATTTGAAAGGCTTTCTGAAGGAAATACTCGTAGAAAAAGCTTTTGGGAGCCTCAATATCAATCTGATTGCATAGCTGGGTACCAGTATTGAATTTCATGGCTCTTTGCGCAGAAATTCCCTAACGAAAATTGGGCCCTCAATAATGAATTAGGAATGGGATGGGAACCTGCAAAAAAATCCTGGATACAGACTTGCGTAAGCAACAAATCTATCTATACTTGCGGATAAAAATGCACAAATCGTGTTCAGATGAATGTGCAAAATTTCACTTCTCAGAGAAAAATTGTCTCCGATATGTAGCTGAAAATCCCGTTCCCTCTCAGTCAATCATCAGTGTGAGACAGACAGTCATAGTTCAATCAGCTGATCAGCCAGTGCCGGTGTCCGTGGCACAGTCACGGCTGGTCGGCAAGCCGCCCGATTTATTAGTTTCCTCCACATTATTCCGTTTGAGGAAATTATCCATTTCAAAAGTTAAAGAAGTCAATTTTTTTTCAGAGATATGAGTGCTGGTCTCTTCCAGTGCTTCCCGCCACGGACATAAACACAAAAGAAATGATGACGTAGACAACAAGCTAGCAATATCGGGAACCCTCAATTTTCCCAAGATATATAAGCAATAAACGGGCCTTCGAGGGAACCCGACAGTCATGAGATCACATGCTTGGACAACTTACCTCCCTTGAAGTTCTTCACACAGATATCGTAATAAAGTGGAGAACGAATGTCGGCGAAACATTACGTTTATTTTTTAGTTGAATTTCGGGGTTTTCCTGATTTCTTGAACATCGTAATGATTTAGGGAACTGATAAAACAGTTAGTAGAAGTTTTTTTCTACCTGTCACTTGCGACAGGTAGTTTTTTGTTCTACCTGTCACAAAGAAATATTACCTGTCAGCGACAGGTGGACAGGCGGACTTTTCGACCCCTGATCACGCATTGGTTAGGAGATGTCCAATTTCCGCTACAAAGCGCACCACCTCACTGTCACTGAGTCAAGGTCAATACATAAGATGTTCATCAGCGAAACAATCGCTCTTGTTCACCATTGCGTTCTTCTGATATTACATATTAAAATATGCTAATCATGCACATTCAAGATCATTATCTCACTTCATGTCTTCTTCTCGTCTCTGTACATCTCTCCATGCGTTTTCCAAATAATAAAAATGGACGTCTAACTCTCGATCAAACTCGCACAATGTCACGTGAGCGTGATATTTCCGAATATGGATTTATAATTTCTCGGCGTGTATGGTGGGTCTCACTGAACATATATATCAAACTTCAAGGCGTGGAGGTAAAAGTAGAGAAGAAATAAAATATAGCATTTCTGAGGATTGTAGGACATTTTTCAGCTTTCACTTTTGCTTTATCTTCAAGTTCTGGTGGTCTCCTGGGATTT
This sequence comes from Hanleya hanleyi, assembly GCA_036873755.1. Classification (NCBI taxonomy): domain Eukaryota; kingdom Metazoa; phylum Mollusca; class Polyplacophora; order Lepidopleurida; family Hanleyidae; genus Hanleya; species Hanleya hanleyi. Next base: position 42,251 of record JAVTVY010014297.1, read on the forward strand.
CTGGCACCGTCAGTAAGTGACCTAGCTTAAGTTTGATTTACATGTCTAGTCAGACCCACCATACATGCCGAGAAATTATAAATCCATATTCGGAAATATCACGCTCACGTGACATTGTGCGAGTTTGATCGAGAGTTAGACGTCCATTTTTATTATTTGGAAAACGCATGGAGAGATGTACAGAGACGAGAAGAAGACATGAAGTGAGATAATGATGTTGAATGTGCATGATTAGCATATTTTAATATGTAATATCAGAAGAACGCAATGGTGAACAAGAGCGATTGTTTCGCTGATGAACATCTTATGTATTGACCTTGACTCAGTGACAGTGAGGTGGTGCGCTTTGTAGCGGAAATTGGACATCTCCTAACCAATGCGTGATAAAGTGTCAGATATTTAGCTAAATCAGTCTAAATAAGCCCAAACGGACTAAATTAGCTCGAAATGCATTTGTGTCCAACCTGTTGAATACCTCAAGTGGGGTACTATATGGGAATGAATTGCACGGCATACTCTGTATGACCTGTGCCCATTGTAATACGATGGAGTGCCCAATCAAACCAAACCAAACCAATATATACCTTAGTTGGGGTACAGCACCTCATTTGACAGGTCGGGGAAATGTTGAAATTGACCGGATTCTGCCCAAAAGGCCTGATTCCGCCCAGTTTGGGAGAATGATGTCATAAATCCTCACCCCAATTAGGTTGTATTAATCGTAACCCAAATTTTTTTTTCAGTGATAAATAAGTTCATAATTTGCTAAAAAATGACCAAGATAGTAAGGCGAGATATGTGATAAAACCATTCATGCCCTCCAGGATTTGAACAGATGTCTGGATTGCTGCATAAATTTTCGAAAACTAAAATTGATATAGCCCTAAACCTCAATTGAGGTATAGCACTATACCTCAAATGGGCAATTCCGTGTAAACATGGACATGATCAGTAAAAAATAAACCTAATGGTATGCTACTAATTCTTTTCCTATAACATAGTTTATATTCCTAAGTTCGTGGAAATAATATTTTATGTGGGTTTTAATCCAATAATAGACTTCTACTTTTTGATGAAATGTCGTGCAAAATAGCATAAAATTCTCTGTTCATCATAGGGTAGATTCGTCATCTTGGCTACTCTTACTTTATTGAATAAATCTTTATCTATTGCCTACAATACATTGGCCTAATCATGTACTTTAACCAGAAAATGCAGGTAGCTGAAATTCCATTTAGTTTATGTAGCATAGACAGTTCTATGCTATCATGTTATATGATGTAACCTGAGTCACGAAAAATGATTTGTTTCTAAACTGATAAAAATCCCAGAGCAGCATTAGAGAAATATTTCATAATTTCTTTGTCTTACTTATGCCTCAGTCATTTCTGATAAAGCTGCTCATATATATTGAATAGAAAAAAAATGCTGGTACTTTGAAAATTGTAACCTGAGTCACGTGTAACCTGAGTCACGTTTGATGGGCATCTCATTACACACATGCAAAGAAAATAACTGCAACTTTACAGCTGTAAAAACTACTATACATATGCATTGATGACATACATATTTGAGACCAACATTTTGATCAGTTATATTGTGATTCTTTCCACCCTCAAGTATGACTATACACATTTGTGCATAATATACTAATCTGGGATTTTGCTCTATGTAGTTCCACTGCACCTTGATATTAAGAGTTGGATTGCTGAACTCTTCTCTGTCATTCATGTACATTTGTCTTCGAAACAAGATATAAACTACACCAATCATTCCTATTGATAATGAAGACCGTAGATTCAATATACAATGTAGGCAAATCATTTCCAGAACTGGCATTAGTTTGTGTGATATTTGCATTTGGATTCTTTTGGGTGCAAACGTGCTTGCATTTATGCCAGTTCTTCTACAGTGTATGTGTGTATCGAACTGCACATACATCACGTTGAATTGTTTCTTTTGAATTGGTCTTACTGATTGAGTCCTATCATAGACGTACATCTAAAATACTACACATACATGTATCATGTGTTCCACAAACTGGACCATGATACTGCAGTGATGGAGAGGTAATAATGAACTTAACATGATAAAAATCTGTGTATTCTAACCAAGCATATTTAGAATTATCATGCAGCATCATTCATATATTAATAGTGTTGCATATTCTGTATTGAATACAGTTTTGTGTCAACGATTAGATTCTGACAAACCGTAACCTGAGTCACGGTAACCTGAGTCACGCAATCTTTTTTTATTATCTCCCTGTTGCTATTATATATCAAGTTCAATATTGCACGTATATTTTACTATAGATGTACTTTGTTTAATCAATATTTGATGAATTCTCTCACATAATTAATTCAAAGTGAAATCTCATTTGAACTATAGTGGTGTGGGGGTCATTTCGTTTTCTTGTAACTAAACCTGATATAAAGCAACTTCTTCTATCCAAATACATTTAGAATTATCATATAGCTTTGTTCCAGTATTACTAGTGTTGCATGTTCTGTTTTGAGTAAAGTTTTTCATCAATGTTTAGCCCCGGACAAACTGTAACCTGAGTCACAGTAACCTGAGTCACGCGATCTTCTTTAATTATCTCCCTGTTACTATTATATATCAGGTTCAATATTGCACAAATATTTAGCTACCGATGTACTTTGTTTAATGAAGGTTTGATGAATTCTCTCACACAATTAATTTGAAGAGAAATCTTGTTTGAACAATAGTGGTCTGGGGGTCATGTCTTTTTTTCGTAACCTGAGTCACGCTCTTGTTTTTGTACATAAAAGTTACAATTTGAACGCAGACAATCAACTGGTTGTGTAATTGGTTAGGTCTCACCCTGAAGTAAATAACTGCTGGATGTGGGTTATCACATGTCATTTATATTAAAATCTGAGCAAATTGAATTTGCTCTTGGGGCTCTGAATGTAACCTGAGTCACGCTGGAATTGCCCAAATGAGGTACTGCACCCCAGCTTAGCTAGGTATAGTACCCCAATTGAGGTATTCAACATAACCTGTTTAACAGATTAAAATTGGAGCCTGAGCGGGCAGAGACTGTATAGGACTCTTAGTCTGTTAGTCCGAGCTTCCTATGATCATTTACGCCAGATGACGGATAATTTCCGAGAGATTGCCAGAATTGTCAGAATTCTCCCCCATACAAAATACGCAAAACGGGAGCAACCACAGGGTCATGCGACCTCATCCCAGTAAATAGTATTTTTTTTAAATATTTGAGCGTTCTAAAACACTAAACTCACATATATTTATGGGAGCAACCATGGGGTCACGCTACCTCATCCCAGTAAAAATTATTTGAAAAAATATATTTAGTCGTTCGACAACACTTAAGGGAGTAGAGGACGTTCATTTCTAGAGGTTGAATTTTTTTTTAAATTTCAGGATTTTTTCATCAGGTTAGGAGAAGATGATCCATGGAAAAAAAATAGGGGGTCACCATACTCGTTAAAAAAATATGGTAGCCAAAAGCATGTATACCACTTAAACGCCATAACACTGAATACATAGGGAAATTTGGATTTTTTCTTCTTTGATGCTCAATAAATCAAACTTCCCAAGGTCAAATTTTCCCCATTTTGCTATATAATACTAAACACATATAGTGCTTGTTAAATATGTAATAAAAACAGGGGGACACCATATTTTCTTAGAAAATATTAGCGGTATAACAGATAAACTGAGCCTTTTCAGTCCTATTTCCAGGAGGGGGTGGGGGTGGGGAATCGGGGTGGGTGTGGAGAATATTATTGAAGTTCCAATTATTAGCCATTCAGAAGTTTTCTTTTTGTTGAAAGTGAATAGGAGTGAATTTGGGGGTATTCCTGAGGAATAATGTTTAACCTATGGAACACTTTGCACCCTCCAACCGTTGAATTTAAAATGCCAATTTTTTGGTCCGTCCCATCACACTATCGACCTACCAGTAGAACGCATAAATGGTTGTGTTGTGTCTTTTGTTGATTTTTATTCCATTTTGAGATGTCTGCGTACTTTTGTTAGGAAATTCAGCTTGTTTTGAAAAATCCGACAAATCACCATGTTGTAACCCCATAAGAGCAGGGAAATGAACGTCCTCTACTCCCTTAACTCACATATATTTATTAATGAATAATTTCCCTTCACTGTCAGCCCAAATTTAACAAGATCTGTTCCGTTCTTCATCTATTACAATCAGCAACTTCCACTTTCATTTCACTTGCTCCACCGAAACCACAGCTGAACCTTGGCATTGAAATGACGTAATCAGAAGTATCTGTTTGACTTTGTGAGAATGCCTTGGTCATGGAGGCAGTGTGCTGGAATTGACAGGAAGAATTCCTTGAACTGTTCGAAGAACTGGGGAGATAATATAATTTTACCTAAGAATGCAATAATGGCCACTTTTGTTCATCTTTGGAATAAACACATACGGTACAAAGTTCTGTATAGAGATGAGCAATATATTTATAGATTTTGTTTCACATTCTGCTTCATAAATTCAATATCAGATATATTCAACTCATAGCCGAAACTGGAGAAAACAGTGAAAATATTAAACCATTTCACCTTCAAAAGTGGCCACCCCCTGACAGAATCTGGTCACAATTTTAGACACCTTTGACTCTCTTCCGTAAATTCAGTAATGACAAGTTATGCTGTTTTATATCATATCATGCTTGATTTGTGGAGAACTTAATTGTGCTTTAATTTGTTTACATCTAAACACTTTACAGGCCTTCAAGTGCCTCCTATATTTCCTATATTTTTCTATATATTTGAGTCATTCCTATATTTCCTATATTTTACTCAAAACCTCCTATATTTCCTATATTTTGACTTTTTCTCATGAAAACTTTCATCAATGCTCTGTAATGAGTCAAACTGACACGAGGAAATACGTCAGTTTTTGGTGAGTGGCTTCGCTCGGCAAATATGAAAACATTTCAGTATCTCTATGTTGAATCAAATAACAGAACAGGTCACCTGAAAAAGACCGCCACTATGACTGCATTCAGTGAAAGTAACTTGATTAAACACCAGAAAACTACCAAGTTTGGAACATACAAACTACAGACCTGTCTTACACTCCTTTATTTCCTATATTTTATTCAGAAAATTCCTATATATTTCCTATATTTTTGCAAATTTCCTCCTATATTTTCACTGTGAGCCACTTGAAGGCCTGACTTTATTTAAATATCACCTGACACAGTTTTATGTGTGGAATGAGGTAGAAGTTAAAAGCGCTAAAACTTGTGAATAATGTGACACAGATCTTGTTGAATTTGGGCTGATAATGAAGGGGAATTATTCATTGATGTGAGTTTAGTGTTTTAGAACAGCCGAATATTTAAAAAAAAATACTACGTATTTACTAGGATGCATGAGGTCGCGCGATTCTGTGGTCGCTCCCATTTTGCGTTTTTTGTATGAGAGAGAACTCTGACCCTAGCTAGACAATCTCTCTGACTATAGGACTCTGCTAAATCACAGGACTGTCTCAAATCAGTCGCACAATACTGATTAATAAACCAATACTGATTAATCCATGTTGAATCGATATTGTTGTATTAACCAGACTCTACCGTGTACCACTTTATTATCTCGCCTTACGAAGTAAAGGGGAGATATTGTGAGAGGGGGAAAGAGGATGTCGTCGTCGGTGTCGGTGTCCCCTGCCTAGAAATGAATGGGTTTTTGGTTTAGCATGTTAAAAAAAAATGTAGAAAAATTAGAAAAAATATTAAAAAAATATAAAAAATATGGGGGGTGGGTATGCCACCTGGGGGTACTACCCCTGGGGTACTCTAATGTTAAAATCCCTATGAATGAGTTTTGCGTTTAGCTGAAGTGCACATGTACATCTGTACTTGGAAAGTTTCTTGCAGTTGTCAGCTGTCATTGGATGATTATGAAACTTGGTATACATGTTTCTTATGATAAGAGGATGTACCTGTGCTATTTTTGAGAAGAAATATTAATTTTTCTCAAAATTATGGCAAATGAAGAGTTTTCTGTTTAGGTAAATTGTACATGTAGGCCTCTACATGTATACATATACATCTACATGGTAACTTTGCTGCAGTTGTCAGCTGTCATTGGATGATTATGAAACTTGGTACACATGTTTCTTGTGATTAGAGGATGTACCTGTGCTATTTTTGACAAGAAATATTAATTTTTCTCCAAATTATGGTAAATGAAGAGTTTTCTGTTTAGGTAAATTGTACATATACATGTCCATGGTAAGTTTGCTCCAGTTGTCAGCTGTCATTGGATGATTATGAAACTTGGTACACATGTTTCTTATGATAAGAGGATGTACCTGTGCTATTTTTGAGAAGAAATATTATTTTTTCTCAAAATTATGGCAAATGAAGAGTTTTCTGTTTAGGTAAATTGCACATACAGGCCTCTACATGTATACATATACATCTACATGGTAACTTTGCTCCAGTTGTCAGCTGTCATTGGATGATTATGAAACTTGGTACACATGTTTCTTATAATTAGAGGATGTACCTGTGCTATTTTTGACAAGAAATATTAATTTTTCTCCAAATTATGGCAAATGAAGAGTTTTCTGTTTAGGTAAATTGTACATGTACATGATGTAGGCCTCTACATGTATACATATACATGTACATGATAAGTTTGCTGCAGTTGTCAGCTGTCATTGGATGATTATGAAACTTGGTACACATGTTTCTTATGATTAGAGGATGTACCTGTGCTATTTTTGACAAGAAATATTAATTTTTCTCCAAATTATGGCAAATGAAGAGTTTTCTGTTTAGGTAAATTGTACATGTAGGCCTCTACATGTATACATATACATGCACATGATAAGTTTGCTGATAAACTTGGTACACATGTTTCTTATGATTAAAAGATGTACCTGTGATACCATCCATACCATCACTACCATCCATACCATCACTACCATTCCTACCATCACTACCATCCATACCATCCCTACCATCACTACCATCCATACCATCACTACCATCCATACCATCGCTACCATTCCTACCATCACTACCATCCATACCATCACTACCATTCATACCATTCCTACCATCCATACCATCACTACCATCCATACCATCACTACTATCCATACCATCCATACCATCACTACCATCCATACCATCACTACCATTCATACCATTCCTACCATCCATACCATCACTACTATCCATACCATCCATACCATCACTACCATCCATACCATCACTACCATTCATACCATTCCTACCATCCATACCATCACTACCATCCATACCATCACTACCATTCATACCATCACTACCATCCATACCATCACTACTATCCATACCATCCATACCATCACTACCATCCATACCATCACTACCATTCATACCATTCCTATCATCCATACCATCACTACCATCCATACCATCACTACTATCCATACCATCCATACCATCACTACCATCCATACCATCACTACCATCCATACCATTCCTACCATCACTACCATCCATACCATCACTACCATCCATACCATTCCCACCATCCATACCATCACTACCATCCATACCATCACTACTATCCATACCATCCATACCATCCATACCATTCCTACCATCCATACCATCACTACCATCCATACCATCACTACTATCCATACCATCACTACCATTCATACCATTCCTACCATCCATACCATCACTACCATCCATACCATCACTACCATCCATACCATCACTACTATCCATACCATCCATACCATCACTACCATCCATACCATCACTACCATTCATACCATTCCTACCATCCATACCATCACTACCATCCATACCATCCATACCATTCCTACCATCCATACCATCACTACCATCCATACCATCACTACTATCCATACCATCCTTACCATCACTACCATTCATACCATTCCTACCATCCATACCATCACTACCATCCATACCATCACTACTATCCATACCATCCATACCATCACTACCATCCATACCATCACTACCATTCATACCATCCATACCATCACTACCATCCATACCATCACTACCATCCATACCATCACTACCATTCCTACCATTCCTACCATCCATACCATCACTACCATCCATACCATTCCTACCATCACTACCATCCATACCATCACTACCATCCATACCATTCCTACCATCACTACCATCCATACCATCACTACCATCCATACCATCACTACCATCCATACCATAACTACCATTCCTACCATCACTACCATCCATACCATCACTACCATCCATACCATCACTACCATCCATACCATCGCTACCATCCATACCATCGCTACCATTCCTACCATCACTACCATCCATACCATCACTACCATCCATACCATCACTACCGTCCATACCATCACTACCATCCATACCATCACTACCATCTATACCATCCATACCATCACTACTATTCCTACCATCACTACCATCCATACCATCACTACCATCCATACCATCACTACCATCCATACCTTCACTACTATCCATACCATCACATCCATACCATCCATACCATCACTACCATTCCTACCATTTCTACCATCCATACCATCACTACCATCCATACCATTCCTACCTTCACTACCATCCATACCATCACTACCATCCATACCATCACTACCATTCCTATCATCCATACCATTCCCACCATCACTACCATCCATACCATCACTACCATCCATACCATCACTACCATCCATGCCATCACTACCATCCATACCATAACTACCATTCCTACCATCACTACCATCCATACCATCACTACCATCCATACCATCACTACCATCTACCATCACTACCATTCATGCCATCACTACCATCCATACCATCACTACCATCTATACCATCACTACCATCCATACCATCACTATCATCCATACCATCACTACCATCTATGCCATCCTACCATCCATACCATCACTACCATCCATACCATACCATCCATACCATCACTACCATCCATACCATCACTACCATCCATACCATGATGGTGATGGTAGTAATCCCACTTGGGACTGGACTATCCAGCAGTAATCCCACAGAGGACTATCCATCAGTAATAACATGGGACTGGTCCACCCAGCAGTAATCTCACACTGGAATGCCCTATGTACCAGTAATCCGACTGCACTGACCTATCCATCCTACATGGGATTAACTTTTGCCAGTAATCCCACATGGGACTGATGTTATTGTCTGTACCAGATAATCTATTCCAGACATTATTGTCTGTACCGCATCACTTATTCCAGACCTTATTGTTTGCTCTACATGTATGCTTTCAATACTGCTGCACCTTTGGCGGATGACCCCGCAAGGCGAGATGTTGGGGTTCTCAGAACGCTTGTTTACCTCCATTTTTGACCTCCGAGTGGGATCGCCCTAACCTGATCTTCAGTCAAGACGTAATGATCATATATTTTTCTATATGAACTTGTTTAAATTATTTTTAGCATTTAATCTCAGAGACATTGCTGTATTTATTTGTTCACTTCTATGTTCTTGATCCGGTTGGATGGGTGACCAGGTGCTGTACTGGCTGGGTTGATCAGTGTCCAGGGTAACAGGAACTGATGGCGCTCTCATGTTCTGGCACATGTATATAAGCACCATCGCGATGTGAAGGATTTTTTTTTGAAAACGATGTTAACTCTTACTGACTCTCCCACCCTCTTTGCTTAATTACCTGACTAGCGACGTTAAACCATAATTCTCTATATCTTTTCTCTGACTAGCCTATGTATGTCCCGAATAACCACCTGTCACACCATGCATCCATCATGACTTACAGAAGGAACAAATCAGTGTGGGCTGGGCAATCCCAGCACATCTGATAAGGAGAAAATTTTGAATTGAAAGGAATTGACTGACATGTTTGAAGTTCTCTGACTGTCTGAAATTACCAGACTTTACCCGAGCTGATAGAGCTAGCATAGCCTTGCATGCAGCATCAGAACAAAATAATGAATGTTCAAGGGGCAGATGAAATCTATTGTATTACGTTCTCTATTTGAATCTGAAAATGATGTCATGATCAAGTAGTGGTAGTTTCACATTCAGTCAAGTCATTGTTTTATCTGGTGAAGATAGTCTGATTTCTTCACTGCTAATGCATCTTCATTATTCATTCAACTCTCCATGGCTATATATTTATCTTATGTTTCAGATCAAACAGATGCTATGACGTATGCCTACACAAACCAGTCATTTGAAACAGACGTCAGTTTGGATGACAGAAATTGGCAAGTGCTAGCAGAAATTGACGGAACTAAGACATACAGAAGTGCTGTAAGTTTAGTCCAAATTTGATTAGTTTTGTGTAAGATTATTTATGTACTGGTACCAGAGCTTTCAAAGATGATTGACTGCCCATGGTTGATGAATTCAATCAGATAAGCCATCAATGTAACACTTGGGGCTTCTACCCATTGTGATGATTGTGTTTCAAAACAGCTATGATATATAAAAAAAAAATAGCCACTCACCCTCATGGCATATTCCTGAGAATGAAACAATCTAATTGACACAATACAGGTGGAAAGTGACTCTGAAATATTAGCGAAAAGCATTTTGTAGATCAATATTTCCATGTGTATTTATTAATATGAATAAATATATGTTGAAATAGTGATGTACAAAATGCTTTTCGCTAATATTTTTCGGAGTCACTTTTCTCCTGTATTATGCCTAGTTAATCAGTGATCACAACACTGAATGAACACATGAATTTGTAATGTCTCAACTATCTGATTAACTAGCCTATTCCCTATATGTAGCATACTTATTACGTTAACCCCTCTAATAAATCAGTCTCAGGAAGTGAAATTTACCATCATAAAATCTGGAGGTGATCAAATTTATTAGAACAGGAAGTTGACAAAATGGTCCAAAATCATGCAGATATTCGATTATTTCTTTGTTATTTTAATGATTTTAGAGGGTGAACAAATGATTGGATCGACTGATTGAAATTTGTCTTCAAACTTGGAGGTGATTGAATTTTAATAGAGTGATTGGATTATTAGAGGTTTTACCGTATTCAGGGTAGAATGTTGAAGTGAAATAAGTTGGATACAAATTATTGTGACATTTTACACATGACCATGTTGATTGTTTCTGTTTCAGGAGGGCATACCGATGACTTCCTTGTAACCAGACTGATGAGATGACTAGGATGGAGTCCCGAGTCATCCAGACATTTCATGTTCTACTGCCCTACTGAATATGTACTGCAGTATTGTGTGCTGCCGAGCTGTGACAGACACTAGAAGTGATTTTGAAAAGATACAGAAATGGGTGTTCTTATGCCACTTTGGGGGAACAAACATTTCCTACCCTTATAAAAAAATACCATGGTTATTACCATGGTAAAAACCATGGTAAAAACAATAGTGTTTTGGGCATGGTATTTACCATGGTACATACCATGGTATTTACCATGGTACATACCATGGTATTTACCATGGTACATTACCACGGTATTTACCATGGTAACTACTGTGGTAAATACCATGGTAATGCACCACACCATGGTAAAATGGCCAAAACACCATTGTTTTTACCATGGTAATAACCATGGTATGTTTTATAAAGGAGCGCCCTACAGTTATCTGATTGGTCAATAAAGTGTGATGGCGCCTTGTTGATTGGCTGGATTTCAATCCAAGTAAAATACCAATCCTTTTAAGCTGGAATTAGACAAAACAAGCTCCATTCCATAGGTGTAAAATTATATCATCAGCAATGTGTTTTCATTCATGATGAGCAACAATGGTAGTGAAACGGTGAATAAAACACAAGAGGAATGACTTAATATACGATAGACTTTATTTAAACTGAAGGGTTAATATTTAAAACTGCATGCGCGCAATACAATAGATTTTAAGTAAACTGTGTTACTATAATAATGTTTGTGGTCTCTTGTCTTGTCTCCTCTTCAGTGTCTTGGCCACGTTGTTGAGTTACTCTCGCATGTAATAATGCACCTCAGCCACAGTTTTTTCTTTAAAAAACTTCTGCACGGTTTCTGCAAAATTAAAAACATGAAACATAAATAATTTGATGAACGCAGGATGCACAGTTCTTAATATTTCTGAGTTTGGAAATAAGGCTCATGGAAAAAATATCATCATTTGCTGTTTATATTTAAGGTACATTACCATTCTCACAATGTAACCATTCCAAAGAGAAATCCCCTTCTTTGCTGAATTCTAATCGCATGAAATAGGTCGATCATGCTCTACTGCATAGAACATGTTGCGTGCAACTCGAATTGTATGACATGTTCATGTTGCAACACAGTCAACTTCAACAATTTGTGACTAGAAGTCATACCGTGAGAACTCATCTTTAGGAATGCTATCAAAACTAAAATTCTGATTACAACTGCATGATCGGTACTTGTTGTCGATGGGCATTACAAATTGAGGGTGTAAGTAGTACAGCTGCAGAAATGAAAAAAACAAACATACACATAACAGCGAACCAGTGACAGGTTGAAATCCTTGATATACTTACTCGTAATTTGGTCTATTTCGCCACGGTCCATAGGTGGCTTAGTTGGTAAGCCACCAGCTCTCCTTCCGCCAGTCACTGAATGAGCGGCAAGGTACTCATCTGGGTATAAGCCATGTAGCAAATCATTGGTCATCTTTCTAGCATCGTTCTTTGTGATGCTGTTAACAAGGCGTTGTGGTATGGAAAACTAAAAAAGACAACAAAAAAAAAACAATATAGATGGCAACACAAATTCAGGAAAAACGCAACTCAAGAAATTTGATTACTTAGCTTCGCTAAATCTTCACTAATAATATGACAGTAGGTTAATAATTATGGAATAGGTTGCCATAGGTTACCAGTGTAGATTTGATGGCAACCTCACAGAATCTAGTCACAATTTCGGACACTTTTGACCCTTCCGTAAATTCAATGAAGACAAGCTACATGCTGTTTTATATCATATCGTACTTGATTTATGGAGAACTTAATTGTGCTTTAATTTGTTGACATGTAAATGTCCTTATTAAAAATCACCTCCTATGCCTAATTAGAGTACTTACCACCGAATCTCAAAACTTTGGCTGGAACAGCTGGAATCGTAATTGAGCCCATCAACAATTTTACAATGCCAAACGTCATGGAGGGTCCAATTTACGCCTCGCTGCATCCTGTTTGTAGTAATCAGTCTCTATTGATAGGACGATAGGCTATTGTGAGAGTGCAAATGGGACGAATGTACCCTGCTAAACAATGGCTTGGGTAGCCAGGATAATCGCTCGCTGCCGTGCTCCTCGCTGTGCCATAGAGCGCTCCAGTCACAGTGATGCCTTGATGTTGATCTAACTTCCACATTAATCTGTGTGAAGGACTGGTCTCAGTGACGGCGTGGGGCACTTCCTTTTACTGTTGATTTAGGAACCCTAAATTAACGCTAGAATCTCACTCAACTTTATCACGAACAGTAATCCATTCTGTCGTTTTACAAGAGGACTGCATGGTCGGGTAACTTGTCCCATTACAGGTCGAAGAACTCGCGACAAAACAGACCAAACAGAAATTTACTTTTTCACCGCCATGTTTGTCGTAGCCTCGTTTTCGATCTCACAAAAACGATCGGAATCGATCGACCATTCGGAAAAACAACGGAAATCAACGAAGTATAGCAACAATAGCCTGACTATTAAAAGAGGGAATTTCATTCGAATCTTTGTTAGAGTTGAATGTCGGAATATTAGAGGACATATTCAGTGGATAAACAGCCTGTTCGGAAAAATAAGACATAAAAAAATTCCCGGCCACGATGTCACTTTTTTTTGTCAGCCTGACTGTACGTGTTGTTGTTGTTGTCTGAGAAGTCGAAATCCGACGTAGGATTTATTCGGCAACTAATGAACTGACAAATAGTTTTGATAAAATTTCTCCTGTATTAAAGTTTAGAAAACGTTTCAGTTTGCGTCACATTTCCCTATTCGTGGGGTGGCTTTTCATCGAAGCAAGGCCTGTGCCGTAGCTCTGCAGGGTCAAATTTTGCGGAGTTGAAGATGTTAATTCCTATTTCCGGGAACTACGGGGAAACTCTTCCCTTAATTGTTTATAATCCTTAATGCAGAGATGACAATTAAACATGTTGTAAGTCCCACTGATTCAAGCCAAGAAAATAAGAATGTCTTTTGTTCCAGGACAAGCATTCAGAGTACCCAATATCGATACATTTCTTTTCCGCCTCGTACCACGTGATGTTATTCGCCAGAGGTAAACGCAATCAGTATATTTTGTAAACATCATTTGTTTAAATATACCGTTTAATTCTAAGCCTTTCTGTCAGATATTCAACTTTATTCACAGGCATAACTTTGCATTCATGCATTTATTTCTCGTAAATTGAAAGCCTTCCCATGTTTTGTTTGTTTTTTTTCACTAACAACAGTACGCCAAAAAAATCAAGGAAATAATATTTTGGTTAAATATGTTATACAGTACCATGGTTTTTGTTATGTACCGTGGTATTAATATTGTTCAGAATGGTTAACCATGGTATGTTAAGCCAATGCATTGTGCACCAAGGTAATTAATATGGTATTACCATAGTGGATCAAGGTTAAGTTTAACCATGGTACATTGAACCATGGTACATCTGTACCATGGTATTACCAGGATGCTACCATAGTTGAACAGAGTAAACCATGGTACACTGAACCATGGTATTACCATGAAAACCATGGTACATTGAACCATAGTGCAAACTGTACCATGGTATTACCATGAAAATCATGGTACATTGAACCATAGTGCAAACTGTACCATGGTATTACCATGGTATTACCATGAAAACCATGGTACATTGAACCATAGTGCAAACTGTACCATGGTATTACCATGGTATTACCATGAAAACCATGGTACATTGAACCATGGTGCAAACTGTACCATGGTATTACCATGAAAACCATGGTACATTGCACCATGGTACATCTGTACCATGGTATTACCATGGTAATACCATGGTATTACCATGAAAACCATGGTAAAACCATGGTACTTTTTTATAAGGGTAGCCAGTTTGACTGCTTCAGAAGCTCTGATATGTGTAAAAGTAGGAATTGATGTGATTGAAGTTCGTCAGTGGTGACTACAATGCATAGGCTTAGCCATTTTGTATGCATATGCTTCGAGGTAATTTCATGCTGTGGGATGCATGTGAAGAACAAGGGAGTATACATACTCACCTCACCATGCTTACAGCCTGTTTTAACTGTGTAATATCATCCAGGAAGTGAAACAGCTTTGACAGTAGTTACTATATATGTCAACTCTCACACAAACTCTCTCATCAGAAATACGCTTGATGGTTACACAGTAGAAGAAAACCTCGTCCATTGTTCAGAACTGGGAAATTTGTTGATCTCTCCTAGTTTGTACTTACCTGGTTTGATCTCGATCAAATGAGATATTTATCTATATTACTATCGAGAAACTGTCTAAATGATTGCATGTGACTCCCGAATAATGACATGATCCATGTTATTTCATATCTGGTCACACTTAATGATGTATCTGCTACGAACAAGTTATATCAAAGAACACTGTAACAGTATGGCAAATTTCACTTCTGGAGTGGCCCATGTCTGCTACAGATAGTTGTATTTATATCACGAGTAACTCGTGTCCGGTGCACATAGTGCAGTGAGTTGTATCCCGCTTCAAAATGCAGATCTTGACATTTAATAATAGCGAGAGCACTGTGATTAGCACCTAAAAAAACCCCCAGAAATTTAAGAAGTGATTGTAGTGACAAGATGAGTGATCATTTGACTAGGAGAGTCTTTTTTCGCTCTCTTGATATCGATTTAAGGGGAGTGACAGGGAGTGAGTCATTACTCCCCTCGAAACACAGGGCATGAAAATGTCTGAAATACATGGTCACAGTGGTGCAACGAGATGGCACAGACTTTTCATGAAAGATATATAAAATTGATCTATCTGTAAATTATGTGTGTATTTTTGTCTGCAAGTTAATGTTTTTATATCAAGATATGAAGATATATATATATATATATATATATTATCGTTTTTATTACAAGATAAGTCATTATTTTATACCTATGTATACATTCCAAACCATGTTATCCTCTGTGATTGTTCCCATTGTCATATCAGCTTATATGAAGGACAGGAACGATATGTACAACATTCCGTCCTCTCACATCAGCCTTCCTGGAATTATTGTTAAAGATGTTAAAAGTATTTGTATGTACCTACACATGCATGAGAGGACTGTCTCTTCTAGAACTGTAATCCAACGTTTTCTCTTCCCTTTTTTCTGTTTCTTTTGTAAAAAAGTAGTGTTTAATCTTCAATGTGATAACAAAGGATTACCCAGGTAGTCTATACCATATTCAATGTATGGCATCAATCAGCATAGAGATTTCTATGCTTGTATCTTCCTCACTTGGTGCTCAACATTAAGGGGATAGATCAAAGACTGGGTGGCCTGCTGTCTGGATAATGTGACTATCGTTGTGACATGACTGGGAAATTGGCGAATTTGACTTTAAAATCCTACTCAATCATTCCATGTACCTGAGAGTGGATTTGCCCACATTGTATCATGAACTGATAGCATGGATTGCTTAGTTTGATCATGAAGTGATATTCCCCAGGCTCTATTGTGAATGATAGTATGGATTCACCCAAGTTTGTTCATGAACTGAGAGCATCAATTCTGTTCTAACCCCATAGCTTATCATCATGAACTGGTTGCATGGATTCACCTCCGTTTCATCATTGGACTGATATTATTGGATTGGCCAAACTTTCATCACATCATGACAGCTTGGATTTTGTCAGACTCCATTATGACCCGATTGCATGGATTTGCTCAAGTTCTAACTTGGACTCATATTATGAAATTGTCCCTGTTTCAGGAGTCATTAGCATGAATTTGCGCAATGTCATCATGAGCTGATCAACTATATGAGCAGGTTCTCTCATGGACTGATAGCATATGTTTGCCCAAGTTTAACCAGGAGCTGATAGCTTGAATATTTCACTGTGGACTGAAAGCATGAATTTGTTAGGAGTTTCATTATAAGCTGATAACCTGCATTTGTCCATGTTTCACCACTACCTGATAATTTGGATTTGTCTAATTTACATCTTGGACTGATAGCCACATTTCATCATATTAAGTGTCTAGAATATATTTGTCCAGGTTTCATCATGAACTGACCACATGGACTTGTCTGATGTCCATCATGAATGGATAGCCTCAATTTGTTCAGGCTTCATCAGGAACTAATGGCATGAATTAGTCAAAGTTCATCATGAACTGATAGCATGGATTTTCTCCTGGTTTCATGAGGGACCGGTAGGATGGCTTCACCTAGGTTATCTCATGAAATGAATTTTCGTGAGTTTCATGAACTGATCGATTTTGCCCACTGATGACATTATGCACTGACAATTCTTGCCCTGAAAATGTTACAAATTGTTGAAATAAGTGTTTTTGCTGTCAAATGTGTGTTGTGAAGGCAGTGAATTCTTCAACTGCTGGCCTAACCTACATGTATACATGTAATGTTTTAATTTATAAATTTTGTATTTTGAGGTTGGACAAATACCATAAAAATGGATGTAAAAAGTGTGAGATTTTTGCTTTTATGAGCGACGGTGATAGTCTATGTTCATAAAGTCTGTTTGATCAACTGCTAGTTGGAGATTTTATAGTATTTTATTGTATTAAGAAAGTTAATTTATTATTCATAAAAATATGTTTATTATAATTCATGCTTGGATTAGTTCTCAAGTCACTCATTTTTTCCAGTTGAAGGCCCCATGTATGGATCGCCAGCTCGGTTGAAAATACTTTTTGATCATTTATTGCATTGTTGTCTTTCATACGTCATGTGACATTTCTGTTATTTTGGTTCAGTGAATTCATGTTAATTACAGTGGTTGATTTAATTATTCAATCACCTAATTAATTAAATGACTGGACAAAATTCAATCAGTCTTAATACTGAATTGATCACCTCCTAAAAACCAAGGAGTTACAGGGCCGTAGCCAGGATTTCTTGAGGGGTGGTTTGCCTTCACTTTAAAAGGGCACATCAGCTGGGTTCGCTGTATGAGAAAAGGGGCAAATAGGGGGTTCGCTTCAGTCTGAAATGGGCATTTGTATGAGAAAATATTATATTTTTTCCAAAAGGCGGGTCCGCCCAAACCCAGAAAACTCACCTTGGCTACGAGCCTGAATTAACGAAGAAATAATGTATTATCTGCAGGATTTCATTTTCTGTGATTGAATAGTTATATCATTTCCATATTTACTTCTCTGTCTGAGCTCATAGGAGCCTTTGTATCAGGAAGTCCAGGAACCAGGAGAGTTGTACTCATTGTTTAACATGATTGCTACAGATATTTGAATTGTCTCATGAACTAATGTTTACAATTACCAACATTGTCATTTCTTCTGTATAAAATGTCACAGCTTGGTCATGAAGCCAATCATCCATTTTATCATTATTCATGGTTTGTTTTAAGCCAATGTTATTTTATGCTTGGAAGCCAAGCGGTACTCGCATAGAAGTGCAATGCTAATACTAGTCCTGCATGTTGATATTGTTAACACATTATATCATGTATATGGTACTTAACACAAGTATTGATTGGCCAGAATATATTTTGAACTGTTTATTTTGACCGACATCATTTTCATTATTAATTATCTGTTAGGTATGCTAGGTCACTGGAATAATATAAAAACAAAGAGATTCATACATATTACTCTCTGAGCAGTGGTGAAGGGGAGATAACTCTCATCTCATTTCTTGAATGTTGAATCACCATGCTTTGTTAGGCTGTTTGTCTGATCACCAAGTTTCCCCAATGGTGAGGGGCTCTCACCAACCCATCAGCACCTGCAGGTTTCGTGCTGTTCTCCATCCGAGAGTCGGTGTTTGTCCTTCCCTACATGGTGCTGTGCATGGCGGACATAAGTGCATGTATATCTGGATTAGTATGTTTATCACATATAAACTATATGAAAACCTCAAACTATTGTATCTAAGATTTGGGGGAAAGGTCATCAATCTGGTCACAAATATTATACCCACACATAGTCCAAGAGTTTAATACTTATAAGAGGAATTGAATCAAACCAACCTTTTTTTTGGAATGTCATTTTATATATTATTATAAACAGCCCAAACAAAGTTTTTGTCATCATTTCCAACTTTATTCGAGGGTAGGGTTCTATATCGTGTATACGTGACTGGTTTTACCAAGATATTAGCGGAACAAGTGCGTAATGACGAGGACAGCAGGAGATGTTGGGTGGGGGAGGTATTGATGAGAACAGCAGGTGATGTTGGGGGAAAGGGTGTAGTGATGAGGACAACAGGTGATGTTGGGGTGGGGGACTGGGAGATGATTCTGGTATATCTGATGACCATGGCCTATATATTACCAGAATCTTCATTTGTTCGATTTTTCCCTGACCCAAAATAGCTATTTTTTTAATGAAAACTAAAACAAAAATGAACTTGAGGCTGGTTTCCTTCTGTTGTCTTTGGGCTTACACGCGTGACTCGCATGCGGTCAGCTTTCCAAGGATCAACAGTGCTCTGTAAAACCTATAGGTGAGTGGATTTTCAACACGCTGGTCGTGTTTGCATTTGAAGTATCCTCCTGATATTCAGTTTTACTGTGTGCTCATTGTTTACAGGTACAAGTTGTCTCCCGAGATCCCGGTAATCAATTTCACTGTCCACAATCATTGCTAGTTTTACCTGTACTGAACTTCATTAAATGTTTAATGATTGCAAGTTGACGACACACAAATATCATTATAAATATGTATATACTTTTGACTAAATGATTAATTTATCGACAGCTGATTTTTTTTTTTAGTTTCAATCAAATAGGAAAACGAGTCACAGAAATACTGTTAACTGTAAGAGGTGAACGACACAATAAAACTGAGGGGCACCACATTGTTACTCCTTGTCTTGTTGATTGATACTCCAGTCTCGTTAATTGTAACCCAAGTTTTCTTGTCGATCTCCATTTTATTATTGGTTAGAAACACCATGACTGACGATGTTGTGTCCGCAGTAACGATATCCAGCAACAGCCCGGCAAGATTACTTCTGAAACTTATAATTTGATAGAACTTCAACAATTACCCCCACAGTTAAAAGCTGTGTTGAATGAAATGAACAATACTGTCATGATATATTTTACCATGTCAAATCAGCCATTGCTAATTTCGTGGGCAATTTTCAAACATACTGATCCTCATCCTGGCATCTTAGCTTGCTAAGGGCATTTCACGTTTCACTTAAAGGTCAACCCAAATGGAATTTTTTTTTGTCTAAAAATCTAATTCATACTTCACTTTGTATGAAAAAAATATTGAAAAAATTCTAATCTGATCAGAAACACACGTAATATGGGAGCAAAGTGGGCTTTTTCACACTTTCACAGCTGGGTTGATGACGTCACGCAGGGCAATTGCCTGAGAAACAAGCTGAGTAGCTAGCAGGTCCTCCGCCAAGTAGCTTGTTTGAGAGCATACAGCATATACGCTTCCAATATCTCCTTAAATATAACTTGGAAAGTTGATATGTGTATGTGGAAAGAGACGTTCATCTGGAATTGTTGAGACAATTTGAGGAGGTTTGGAAAGCAGTAATGGGTAGTGTAACACTGGAATGTAAATCTGTAGTTGTATATGGATTTGTGGATGGTGAGGTTTATAAATCGATGAGTGGAATAGATCAAGATATCGCGTTCACAACACAGATGGGTACAATATGAGTGAGTGAAATCCAAGATAGTCAATGGCAGCCATCTTGGACTACATACTACCTCAATGAAAATCAAT
>JAVTVY010014299.1:0-65268 GCA_036873755.1 Hanleya hanleyi
TCTACTTACTCCCAAACTGCATTTACTCTGGAAGATTTATTTAACAATCACAAAAAGTTTCTCAGGGAAAGAGGTATTTGTCTTCCAACCAATCATAACGACATACCAAAAATATACTGGACTCCCAAAATGCATAAATCACCATACAAAGCTAGATTCATAGCTGCTTCTAGAAGCTGCACCACCAAACTTCTTTCAACCCTATTGACGAGGGCCCTTCAGGAGGTAAAAGCATTTTGGGAAAGGTATTGCGCCACTATTTCTAAGAACTCTGGCGTTGAATGTATGTGGATATTGAAAAACTCAAAATGTTTTACGGAAGAGCTTGATGCTAAAGGTCACATACCGTACAGACATGTATCCACATGGGATTTCTCGACTCTCTATACCACAATCCCTCATCAGGACCTTATTGACCGTATAAGTTCATTAATAGTATCTGTGTTCAAGAAAACTGATCGTAGATATATTAATGTCGGAAGCCATAAAGCATTCTTTAGCTCGACTACATACAAGAGATATCATTCATAGGATGTTTCTTTGTTTATAGAGTTGCTTGAATTTCTCATTAAAAATATCTATGTCAAATTTGGCAACACAATATATCAGCAGCATATAGGTATTCCAATGGGTACTAATTGTGCACCCTGTTGGCTGACCTATATCTGTTCTCTTATGAATATGACTATATGCAGGCGCTTTCAAAAACCGATCCATTCAAGCCCGTTCCTTCTCATTCACCAAACGCTATATAGACGATCTTCTCGCTGTGGATAATCGCTATATAAATGACGCAGTGAAGGATATATATCCACCTTCACTGGATTTGAAGGAAACTACAGATAGCCCTACAGGCACATCCTATTTAGATCTCTATCTCTATAAAAATGAAGCGGGCGTTCTCTCTCGTCGACTTTATGACAAAAGAGATGATTACAATTTCGACATCGTAAACTATCCCTTTCTGGATAGTAATATTCCAGTGGGACCTGCATATGGCGTATACATATCTCGCTTAGTAGCATTTGCTAGATGCTGTGTTAAATGTGATGATTTTAATCAACGTCACAAAACATTGTTGCAGAAGCTTATAAAACAGGGCTATTCCACCAAGCGCCTCCACTCAAAGTTTCTCAAATTTGGCGATACATATCGCATGCTGATAGCAAAATACGAGCGTAGCGTGCAAGATCTATGGCGTTACGTTTCGTAACTTGTGTCTAATTCCACTTAACCCTGGGCTAGGGGCCGTATGAACCCATGTACTTCAAGATCCTCATGGAACTCATATGAACAGTCACAATCAAAGCGTGACTGAGATACATCATTCATTAGATGACGACTTTACAACGAATATTATGGATTAAGAATACTGATCAGCGATGCGGATTTGATATTTTTGGAACATCATGATGTCTTGCCGGCATCATTGAAAACTGTTGACCGCTTCTCTCTTGCAGAAAACAAGCCTATGTTTATGTATACTATGATTGTCTTTTTGAATTTGGTGCTAATACTGTTATGTGGAAAATGGAATAGATCTTTGGATTATGGACGCGGATATTCTCTAATGGACGACGGCTGGATTATGAATGACGGACTAGACGCTTGTAATTACATCCGGGTACGGGACGGGAGTGTGTGTATGTAAAAGTTTCTCCAGAAAAAATATAAATACCGGAACACGGACTTTACCCCTACAATAGGGGAAACCCCCTATCAACCATATCCAAAAGGGTCTAATATCGGTCCCCGGGCTTAAAAGGTCAATGAGAGTCAATGTACTGACCTGTATCATTGATTGAATGAAAGGCATGTACTGACCTGTATCCTTTCATCCCGATCATCTTTACATCCGGGTCCTTAACTCATATTGACTCACATTTTGCAGTATAAAAGTGTATTTCGAGCCCAAGTAACCTTGCGGCGCAATGCGCAGAGGATAGTATAGTAACAGTATATTAACTCACATTTAGTAGTATAAAAGTGCATTTCGAGCCATATTGACCTTGCGGCGTAGATATAGTATAGTAACAGTATATTCACTCACATTTAGTAGTATAAAAGCGCATTTCGAGCCCTATTGACCTTGCGGCGCAGAGGATAGTATAGTAACAGTACATTGACTCACATTTAGTAGTATAAAAGTGCATTTCGAGCCCTATTGACCTTGCGGCGCAATATGCAGAGCTGAGGTTACAGAGGTCACTTTAGCTGTATAAAAGTGCATTTCGAGCCCTATTGACCTTGTGGCGCAATACATTGAGTGGGTGAGTGAGTGTGTGAGGCGTGCCCAACGCCCGTGAGGCGTGCTCAACGCCCGTCAACGCCCGTCGTTACGCCTTAACCTTCATATAGTTTATTCTCCCCAATGTTACATCATACCCACGCTGGGGGAGCCGCGTTGGATATGTTTACAATTCAAGAAGACTCTTGTCCAATCAGAGGCCGCCATTTGGCGCTGTAGCTGTCATATTCGTTCTTGCCCATTAGGTGTATTCTCGGCAGCTCATGTCCAATCAGAAGTCGCCCTTTTAGAAAGTTCCATCTTTGCTCGGTGTGATCTAAGCATCATCGGGTATTGTTGGAGCAGCATGTCCAGAAAGAGTTGTTTGTGCATCCTGATCGCATTTTTCAGGGCCTCGGTGGGAGGTAACCCCATATCCTCTTCCAAGTGACGCTTGGTCTTCATGATGGACCTGTGCGCAGGACAATCAGAGCTTTTGGGCTAATTCACCAAGGCGTTCAAGCGCTGAGCTTGGCAGGCGTTGAGACGGGCGTTAATGCGTAACGACGGACGTTGACGGGCGTTGAAACGGGCGTTAAGGCGTAACGACGGGCGTTGACGAGCGTCAGTGCATTTCCAATGAATTAGTGAAAATTCCATGAAAATCAGACCTTTTGGGCTAATTCACTAGGGCGTTGAAGCGTTGAGCTTGGCGTTGGCGGGCGTTGAGACGGGCGTTACGGCGTAACGACGGGCGTTGAGCACGCCGCACGGGCGTTGGTCACGCCTCACTCACTCACTCGCTCACTGCATTGCACCGCAAGGTCAATAGGCCTCGAAATGCACTTTTATACTATAAAATGTGAGTCAATATCAGTTAAGGACCCGGATGTAAAGATGGACGGGATGTCAGTACATGCCTTTTATTCCATTAATGATACAGGTCAGTACATTGACTCTCATTGGCCTTGATATTATACCCTTTGGATATGGTTGATAGGGATTTTCCCCTACTGTAGGGGTAAAGTCCGTGTTCCGCTTTTTATATTTTTTTCTGGAGAAAGTTGATGCAATCCAGTCTCACGAATGCTCCATTATGCAGACGTCACAGTTGATGTGCGCGGGAAATCACATACAAGTCAGTACATTCATTCAAATGACCTCGAACTATAGTGACCTGTACCCGGATGTAAAGACGAGATGAAAGGATACAGGTCAGTACATGTCTATCATTCCAAAGACCCAGACCGAATATAGGTCAGCTATCACGCCCGATTCACATGTCATACACCAGCAGACTCACGTTTATTGACCTCAGATCACTTGAATGGAAAAACCCCAGATACAAGTCAGTACATGCATTCAATCACTGTAACACTTCCCATACCCGGATGTAGGCGCAGACGTCAAGAACCCGGATGTAGGTCAGCCTACCGTAGGTACCCCAAGTCCCCGGCCGATTAGGATGAATGGACGGAGTACAATTGCCTGTAACACACGAGGGAGGTGCCCGGCTGTAAAACAAGTCTGTACATGCATTCCTATCATGGACTGGATGACCCAGATATCGAAGACCCAGTACAAGTATGTACATGCATTTTTCCACCGACTAAAGGACCCAGATGAATGGACGGAGTACATCATACGATCAAAAGACCCGTTTCAGGTCAGTACCTTCCTATCATTGAATCATATGTAAACAAGAACCCGGATGTAGGTCAACCATACCCAGGTCAGACATACCATGTCACGCCCGATTTACGCCTACCGGAAGTGACGTCATACACCTGCGCACAAGTCCCTATGAAAAAACCCCACATACAGGTCAGTACATGCTCAAGTGCACTCACTGACCTTTGACCGCCCACCTCCATGAAACATCCACAGAAGTTAAAGGTCAATATGACCGCTTTGAACCTTTCTATATTACTTGAAGCTAATGTGATAATCTTAAAAGCACCAAATTGTGATATATTTAGAGCAATTTGAGAGAGTAAACTAGTTTGAATATATGATAGATGACAACTCTAAGAAAATAATTTGGGTACATGACAGATGAGATAATCAGTAGTGGAAAAAAACCTTTACGCCAAACGAACTGGTTCGGGAGGTGCAGGAGGGGCGAGATTGGGAAACAGTGGAGGAGAAGCATGAGGAAGAAGAGTGAAAACAACAGCATCAGGAGGAAGAGGGGCAGGAGTATGAGCAGGAGGAGGATGAGCAAGAGCGGGATAAGCAAGATGAGGCAGGAGGAGGAGGAGGAGGAGGAGGAGGAGGAGTTTATTAGCCCTGGCGCACACGAGAGCTATCCTCTGAGCCAACGACCCCAATTGCCTGTAAGCTCAGGGGCTAGCTCTCGTATGGTTTCAGTTCCCGCGGAACAACTTCTTCAACATCATGTGATCTTTCATGTGACCGGGCTCACGTTAAAATGACCATTTTGAACAGTCGAACGTATATAAATCACGTGAAAATAATATGCGTTTCATTGGTCGGTCTGATAAAACGTCTGAGCTGTTAGCTTACGTTCGCCGCACACTGTGAGGATTTCGCCTCTCGAGGAAGAATTATCAACCATTTGATATTTTTCACCAAAAATGTCCGGCACACAAGTACTATTACCAGCAAGTTCTGAGCTGACCTACTTTTGATGAAAATTTGACCTACTTAGGTGACCTATAACATTACGCTTGGACCCCAAAGTCATCTAGGTGACCTTTTACATTACGCTTGGACGCCCGAGTCATCTTCCTGACCCTACTTCGTAGCTCCTGTGGCGTTAGTCACACTACTCATTTTTCAATGTTTTCTCCAATTTCGACTACGGAGTGAATACTTATGATATTGAATTTATGAAGCAGAATGTGGAACACATGAGCAGTGTGACTAATGTCACATGACCTACGAAGTAGGGTTTGATATGATTCGAGTGTGTACGGTACCAATGTCAACGGTTCGTAGGAATAAGGGAGACGGTCGAGAGATGACTGTATTGGAATGTAGGGACAGTTCCATTGGCCTTAAATTTCGCTGCATTCACTGATCATTATAAATACTGAGATTAGTTGTTCTATTGATCGCACATTTTTCTGCATTCACTGATTATTGTAAATATTGAGATTAGTTTCGCGTGTGAACTTTATATTCCTCTAATGCAGAAGTCATTTGGTTTGTTCTTCAGGTGATCGGATTACGTGTAAGAAGTAACCACTGAGGACTGCATTTGCGAGGAAAGTTTTACCAAGTCTTGAACAGTCTCGATACAAATTTGACAGATTGTAACACAGTGGCATGGTCACAGAAGTGTTGTTGAATAAATCCATGACTTTTAACAGACTTGCGTTGGTCTAGTGAAATTAATCCTAATGAGTGCAAGAGTTCCCCAGTAATTCCGATACAGTAAAACTTTCAACCGATGGGTTAACCAAGCCAAGTGATTTGTGTCGACTACAACCTGTGTTAAGATATTCAGCAAACTGTGAAGGAGTAGTTGAAAGTAGTTGTGCCAGCTGTGACTAGAAGCAGCTATTCGAAGACAGATTCTGAATGATACATAACACCATGGCTAACGTAGAGACACAGAAACAGAACCGTAGCAAGGCTAAGCAAACTGTGACGCTTTCAGCCAGGCGGTTGATTTCTTCGGCTCACAGAGGTTCTGATATGGAAATACTCAGAATTCTTATGACTGAACTCGAGAAAGCATACAGTGACTTCGTCAGTGTTGACGAGGAATATGAATTATGTGTGTCCTCAGGAAGATATGGCTCAGCACCGTACAGTCAATGGGGAGACAATCGAGCAGTACAGGGAATCCGTTTCCAAAACATATGAGGAGGCTAGGGCACGATTCATAGATGCGAAGGAATATGATCTACAGTTGACTAACAGCACAAATGCTACACCTATTCGAGCAGCGATAAAGCGGAATGTGAAGCGAGTTAGAACACTGTTAGATCAGATAGATGATAATCTGGCAAACCTGGAGCCTGATATACATTCCTTGCAGCTGGATAGAGATGAACTTGGCCCAATGCTCAACGGTGTGTATGACATGTTATCTGAACTGCAAGTTCTTCTGGGGCCTGATCAGGTACAGGGTGAACATGATGAGATAGACGATCTCAGTAGTGCAGTTGATAGCAGGAAAAGAGAGATTAATCTTTTAGTCAAACGACAGAGTGTAATCTCCGCAACAGCAACTAGTGCTCCGCAAACAACTACTGCCAGGACAGCAACTTTCTCAAGGTCAGAAAGTACTGTTCCCGTGAGCAGTATTCCTGGTAGTATACTCAGTTCTACAGGCTTTTGGGGACCTGGTTTAGGTTCCACATACCACCCAATGAACAGACCACCAATGACTCCACATTACACAAGTACAGTTGGTTCAGGAGGAAGTGGCATCAATGATGTTTCAAGGTATCCAGGTCCTGCATCTACATATCAAACGAGTTCTGCATTCACCAATCCAAGGTTTACAATGGATGATTGGCAAACAGGGTACCAACCACCACACAGCAATACAGGGGTTCACCCCAATGATATGGGCAGTGAAATCAAGTTGAAAAGGATATCTTTGCCAATCTTTTCTGGACAACGAAAGGATTGGCCCGAATTCAAGGCTGTGTGGAAGGAGTTGGCGGAGCGGGCCTATGGCAACAAGACAACCTTGGCTTATGAACTGAAGCACTCAGTTAAATGGTGAAGCTGCACAAAGGATCAAGTCAGTTTATGTTACTAAACCAGAGGCATATGATCTAATGTGGCAGAAGCTTGAGGCTTATTATGATGACACTAGTGCGAGTGTACAAGCTGCTCTGGATAGCCTTCATAAGCTGAAATTGGTGAAGGATGATGACTATCGATCATTGGTTGACTTGATTGACGAAGTCGAGTCCACATACAGTCAGCTTGATGAACTGGGTCAGTTGAACACTCTGACCATGAGAGATGTAGATCAGATAACTGCTGTACTACCCAACCATGTGAGATTTGAGTGGATCAGGAAATTCCACGATTTGCCACCTGATGGCAAGACAAAACCGTTTACTCCATTCATGGCATTCTTAAATCGTGAAAGAGAGGCTGTAGCTAGATTAGCTGAAGCACAGCCTAAGAGGAGACAAGATCGCTATGAAGGTGGCAAAGATAAGGAGCGTGGCCGCACAGCACATACACACCAGGGTGATGGTAAATGGCGTGACCGAGACAAAACCAAAGCTTCGCCCACGAAATTCTATCCATGCGCATTCCCAGCTCATCAGAGGGATGGCATTAAACATGTTACAGAGAAATGTAACGAGTTCAAGAAGCTGCCTGTTGGTGGTAAGGAAGGCAAATATGAGGCACTAAAATGCTTGTTTCATTCAACTCATGTGAAATCTGCAAGTGAAACTCGAATTGCAGATGGTACACCATTAGCCTTGTACCCCATACAGCAAGCAGTTGTATGTGGAACAGGAAAGAAGGCTGTGGTCTTCTGTGATGGAGGATCCAATACATCCTAAATCACTCACCAAGCCGCTGATCGTCTGCACGCGAAGAGGTTAAACCGTATCATGTTGGATGTTACCACAATGGGTAATGTACAGAAAACCTATGATACACGTCAGTATGAGGTGAACTTGCAAACACACAGTGGTAGAAAAGTGAAAGTCGTTGCTTTCGGCATGAGCAGGATCACAGGACCAGTCAGTAAACTGGATGCTCATGTTCTAAGCAAACTTTTTTCAGACTATGCTACAAATGTCCTACAACGACAATCCAGCACAGTGGATATCTTACTAGGATGTGACAATTTCGGTTTGCATCCAAAGAATGAGCTAGCTAGAGCTGGTGATAACCTAAGCATTATGCAGGGTGAGTTGGGCATCTGTCTTCAGGAAACCCATTCAGATCTCAAAGAAGAAACTATATTGGATAGCAACTTGGCTAGGACAGTGCATGATACGCATCAAAGATTTGAATCATTCAGTTCATCGTGTGCTCTGCTGAGTTCACACCCAGAGTTCTTGACACCAAGTCACTGTCCAGTGGTATGGAAATCGGTTGCTCACTGCTCACCAACTGTTGAGCCAACACTGACACAAATATCTAGTGACAGTTCGCCATCTATTGATAGTGTTCCTTCCGTTGTGAATGCCACAAACTCTTTCAGCAATAAGAATGTGGAAGAAAAGGTGAATTCATTCATAAAGGATGAAGAACTAGCAACAGAAACAACACCTCGTTGTGGTGGGTGTCGTTGTGGCAAATATCCCACCATCGGACACACATTCAAGGAAGAACAGGAACTGCGAATGATTCAGGACAATTTGAAGTATGATGAGACAAACAAGTGCTGGATTACTAGTTACCCATGGTTGGTAGATCCAAGTACTCTGCCTGACAATTATAGTGCTGCATTTGGAACTTTGATGAACACTGAACGTTCACTGAAGAAGGACTTACAGTGGACTAACACTTATGAGTCACAAATCCAGGATATTGTAATGACTGTGAGTCATATTTCCTAGCTTCCTGGTGAATGTGTGGCAGTGTTGAAAATTGGACCCTACGTGACGGAATATCTTTGGTACAACCCTACTCGTTTTTGGAATATTACCGACGTAATTGTGACACTATAAGGAAACTACAGACTTACCTTGATTTAATATCATCGAATCCAGTAATATGTGGACTGTAGACCTATTGGAGTGTTTTCAACAAGTATGCTCTTGTCTCTCATAGTATCCGCCATCGCAACTTGCAGCCTGGCATGTTTTTGCGTGATTAGGTTTTTCCAGGCAATGTATATAATGTTGTTGTTTTAGAAGCGGACTATTGTACTCACCCTCTTCATTCCAGGATAACAGTACTTTACATTGCGTTTTATTGACATTATTTGTGATGTTTGACCCGTAATTCTGACAATTATGTGCGGACTATTTGCGCGGACTACAGTATCTGCTACCGTGTTCCTACGCCTAATTTCGTCTGCTTGAGAGATCTACCAGTTGGTGAATTTAATTGTGTAACAAATTTATTCTTGAACAGTAAGTATTTCCCTTTGAAGACAATGTTCTTTGATTATTCTAGTGTCCGGGAAAATTATGATTCCAGGCCGTTGGCTAATAGTTCATGATATTTTAATGGCCAAACCGAACACTTCGGCCAGTCGGACCTGATCGCCATTATGAAACATGAGAGTTTCGCCGACCAACTAGAATAGAAGCTTGTGCTCCACCTTAAATCATTGTCCTTCACACAAAACATTGATATTATTTGAATCTTGAGTAAAGATTATTACGGAGCACAAATAGAGCACAAGCTGGTTCAGTAATTAATATTTAGTATTTTATTATTGTAGTACGGCCGTTAGTTTGCCATGTTCGCCATGTTGTAAATCTAGGTCAGTCTTCGAGCCGGGTAAAAGTTGTTGTGCTTTTTGTTATTTTAAATGAAACATTAATATCTGTTGGTGTTGATCGATTCAGTAGATCAAAATATTAAGAAGCCCAACTTGAGCACAAGACGGAAATGTATATTTATGTGAATTTGGGGGATTTTTATGATTGGAAGTAGTGCCAAATCTCTGTGGTTGGGTCACGTGACACCCCCGGCAAAGGTCTATAAATTGGGGCGAGAAACGAGCAATGGCAATCGACTGCTCGTCACCGGTGGGTGCACATCAATAGATCAGCGCAGTGGTGGCCTGATAGGGTATAATAACGGTACCCATATTGTGTAGTGCCATATGGGCATGCAATGCAATACAGTATATTTGGATATGGTGTAGGGCATATAGTACATGCTGAAGCTACCGGGTGTGGGTTAGTAGTATATAAGGAGCAGATCACTACCAAAGAGGGCTCACTCCATGTATGAAGCCTTTTGATATACCCAGTTGTGTCAGTATGCTGTCAAGTGGATTTACATGTAAAGCTACCCGATCTGGATTAGTAGTATATAGAGGGTAAATCACTGGAGCTAACCCCATGTACGAGAATGTTAAAGATATGCAGTTGTGTTGATTCCTGAAGAATAAATTTACAAGTTTGAGCTGAGTTATGTCTTTGTGTCCTTCTATCCTATAACTGCTACTGGAACAGTCACTGTGTTGTTTTCTTTGTGCCCTGGATTAGTACCGGAATGCCATATCATACTCTGTCTGCGAAACCCAACCCTGCATGGGTTATGATCTTGTAATATTATAGGCCATACAGCAATAAACAATTTTCATAATATATACTACTCCACACTCGGCCTGGGGTCAGTATTTATTACAATATACATCATAAATCTGTACATCACACCTATATACATCATACATCTGTCTATCACACCTATATACATCATACATCTGTACATCACACCTGTATACATCATACATCTGTCTATCACACCTATATACATCATACCTCTGTACATCATACCTGTATACATTATACATCTGTCGATCACACCTATATACATCATACATCTGTACATCATACCTGCATACATCATACATCTGTCTATCACACCTATATACATTATACATCTGTACATCATACCTGTATACATCATACATCTGTACATCATACCTGTATACATCATACATCTGTCTATCACACCTATATACATCATGCATCTGTACTTCATACCTGTATACATCATACATCTGTACATCATACCTGTATACATCATACATCTGTACTTTATACCTGTATACATCATACATCTGTACATCATACGTCTATACATCATACATCTGTCTATCACACCTGTATACATTATACATCTGTCTATCACACCTATATACATCATACATCTGTGCATCATACCTGTATACATCATATATCTGTACATCATAGCTGTATACATCATAAATCTGTCTATCACACCTGTATACATCATACCTCTGTACATCATATCTGCATACATCATACATCTGTACATCATACCTGTATACATCATACATCTGTACTTCATACCTGTATACATCATACCTCTGTACATCATACCTGTATACATCATACATCTGTACTTCATACCTGTATACATCATACATCTGTACATCATACATCTGTACATCATACATCTGTACTTCATACCTGTATACATCATACCTCTGTACTTCATACCTGTATACATCATACATCTGTACATCATACCTGTATACATCATACATCTGTACATCATACCTCTATACATCATACATCTGTACATCATATCTGTATACATCATACATCTGTACTTCATACCTGTATACATCATACGTCTGTACATCATATCTGTATATATCATACATCTGTCTATTACACCTATATACATCATACATCTGTACATCATACCTGTATACATCATACCTCTGTCTATTACACCTGTATACATCATACATCTGTCTATCACACCTATATACATCATACATCTGTACATCATACCTGTATACATCATACATCTGTCTATCACACCTATATACATCATACATCTGTACATCATACCTGTATACATCATACATCTGTCTATCACACCTATATACATCATATCTGTATACATCATACATCTGTCTATCACACCTATATACATCATAAATCTGTACATCACACCTATATACATCATACATCTGTCTATCACACCTATATACATCATACATCTGTACATCATACCTGTATACATCATACCTCTGTACATCATACCTGTATACATCATACATCTGTACATCACACCTGTATACATCATACATCTGTCTATCACACCTATATACATCATAAATCTGTACATCACACCTATATACATCATACATCTGTCTATCACACCTATATACATCATACATCTGTACATCACACCTGTATACATCATACATCTGTCTATCACACCTATATACATCATACCTCTGTACATCATACCTGTATACATCATACATCTGTCGATCACACCTATATACATCATACATCTGTACATCATACCTGTATAAATCATACATCTGTCTATCACACCTATATACATCATACATCTGTACATCATACCTGTATACATCATACATCATACCTGTATACATCATACATCTGTACTTTATACCTGTATACATCATACATCTGTACATCATACCTCTATACATCATACATCTGTCTATCACACCTGTATACATTATACATCTGTCTATCACACCTATATACATCATACATCTGTACATCATACCTGTATACATCATACATCTGTACATCATAGCTGTATACATCATACATCTGTCTATCACACCTATATACACCATACATCTGTACATCATACCTGTATACATCATACATCTGTCTATCACACCTATATACACCATACATCTGTACATCATACCTGTATACATCATACATCTGTACATCATACCTGTATACATCATACATCTGTACTTTATACCTGTATACATCATACATCTGTACATCATACTTCTATACATCATACATCTGTCTATCACACCTGTATACATTACACATCTGTCTATCACACCTATATACATCATACATCTGTACATCATACCTGTATACATCATACATCTGTACATCATAGCTGTATACATCATACATCTGTCTATCACACCTGTATACATCATACCTCTGTACATCATATCTGTATACATCATACATTTGTACATCATACCTGTATACATCATACATCTGTACTTCATACCTGTATACATCATACCTCTGTACATCATACCTGTATACATCATACATCTGTACTTCATACCTGTATACATCATACATCTTTACATCATACATCTGTACATCATACATCTGTACTTCATACCTGTATACATCATACCTCTGTACTTCATACCTGTATACATCATACATCTGTACTTTATACCTGTATACATCATACATCTGTACATCGTACCTGTATAAATCAACCCATCTGTCCTATCACACCTGTATACATTATACATCTGTCTATCACACCTATATACATCATACATCTGTACATCATACATCTGTCTATCACACCTGTATACATTATACATCTGTCTATCACACCTATATACATCATACATCTGTACATCATACCTGTATACATCAAACATCTGTACATCATAGCTGTATACAGCATACATCTGTCTATCACACCTATATACACCATACATCTGGCCACATCATACCTGTATACATCATACATCTGTCTATCACACCTATATGCCATCATACATCTGTACATCATACCTGTATACATCATACATCTGTACATCATACCTGTATACGTCATACATCTGTACTTATACCTGTATACATCATACATCTGTACATCATACCTCTATACATCATACATCTGTCTATCACACCTGTGTACGTTATACGTCTGTCTATCACACCTATGCCATCATCATCTGTGCGTCATGCCTGTATACATCATACCTCTGTACATCATATCTGTATACATCATACATCTGTACATCATACCTGTATACATCATACATCTGTACTTCATACCTGTATACATCATACCTCTGTACATCATACCTGTATACATCATACATCTGTACTTCATACCTGTATACATCATACATCTTTACATCATACATCTGTACATCATACATCTGTACTTCATACCTGTATACATCATACCTCTGTACTTCATACCTGTATACATTATACATCTGTACATCATACCTGTATACATCATACATGTGTACATCATACCTCTATACATCATACATCTGTACATCATATCTGTATACATCATACATCTGTACTTCATACCTGTATACATCATACCTCTGTACATCATATCTGTATACATCATACATCTGTACTTCATACCTGTATACATCATACATCTGTACTTCATACCTGTATACATCATACCTCCATACATCATACGTCTATACAGCATACAGCATACTTTAAAACATATCTGTATGCAGCATACATTTAATCCACCTTAGCTAACATAAAAATAGATTCCACTTTAGCAATATATTTCTTTAACTAAAATTTTAATAACACCGAAACAAATATTCTATATGATGCAACAGAAAAACAAATATTGATAGAGGTGTATGTGTACCTGAATACTACAGTACCTTGAGCTTATATTGACATAGGTGTATGTGTACCTGAATACTACAGTACCTTGAGCTTATATTGATATAGGTGTATGTGTACCTGAATACTGGTACCTGAGCTTATATTGATATAGGTGTATGTGTACCTGAAATACTACAGTACCTTGAGCTTATATTGACATAGGTGTATGTGTACCTGAATACTACAGTACCTGAGCTTATATTGACATAGGTGTATGTGTACCTGAATACTACAGTACCTTGAGCTTATATTGATATAGGTGTATGTGTACCTGAATACTACAGTACCTTGAGCTTATATTGACATAGGTGTATGTGTACCTGAATACTACAGTACCTGAGCTTATATTGACATAGGTGTATGTGTACCTGAATACTACAGTACCTTGAGCTTATATTGACATAGGTGTATGTGTACCTGAATACTACAGTACCTGAGCTTATATTGACATAGGTGTATGTGTACCTGAATACTACAGTACCTTGAGCTTATATTGATATAGGTGTATGTGTACCTGAATACTACAGTACCTGAGCTTATATTGATATAGGTGTATGTGTACCTGAATACTACAGTACCTGAGCTTATATAGATACAGGTGTATGTGTACCTGAATACTACAGTACCTTGAGCTTATATTGACATAGGTGTAAGTCAAGAATTCATACCCTATGCCATGCGTTTCATTGAACATATATATTGTGGATAATAATATATACAGGGGTCGGAGTGCCCCTCGGCAAAATATATACGTGTTTTTATGGAAATATAGGAAAAATATAGGATTTCTTTTTTAGAAATATGGGAGTATATAGGAGAATTCTTACACGATATAGGAGGGGGGAGGCTACTATCCCAGCACTTAAGGCAGGGGTCGCCTGGGCCCCGGAAGCTCGGAGGTTCTAGACAGCTGCAGATGCATTCTGGCCAATTTTCGATGAATAAAACCGCAAAGCAAGAGCGACAGCAAGGTGGGAACTTATTTTCAGTTACCGTTTGCAAAAATATAGATTTTGTCGAGCAAATATAGGGAAATATAGGAACATTTGAAAAGTATAGGAAATATGTAGGAAATATAGGAACATTCTGAGGCCTGTGTATATTGCGACAGCAATAGCATCCATTCAAATAAATAAATTAATCTTGAATGATAACTAATAGTGAAGTCTTACCTTTCAGATAACGATATACGAAGTACACAAGTGCTAGACACGGCAAAATACCTGCGGACACCCGCAGGATCTTTCGCAACATGGTCGGCTATATTGCTTTTCTTTGCGTTTGTCTGTTGAGAAAAATCAACAACTTTTAATTAGCAATACAAAGGATATCTATTTTACAAAAGCGGCTTCACTGCATTATAAAAAAAGGTGTAGTTATTGGAAGTAGACGATCAGCATCTAGGTCGAAAACCTAGGAATTATTTGAATATAATGTTACGATTGTGTTTATTCAAATTTGAATGTCTGTATAATAAGTCCTAGGGAGCCACCTCCCCTTAGTAATTGTACCTTTACTACGATTGCAATGAATATGTTGTATCGTATAGGCTTTTGTTATGCTGCGGATGGCAGGAAACAAAATACGTCAACCAAAACGTCAGATTACGTTGCTCAGTTGAGCGCAACAATGAAAAAAAGAGGAGATATGGAACGACGTCACAATAGAAGCTTAATATAGGCCTAACGTTGGACTTTTATTACATGTGACGTAATTTAGTTATACGACGTCATGTTAGAACCCCAGGAAGAGAGATCTCGAAGAACGAGCTCGAGCTGACGTCAGAACGCTGGTTCAGATATGTGTTTCACAAGGAAGACAACATCTAGAAGTACGAAAACGGAGGCTTACCAGACAAACAATGGAACAAAGACACCGAAACTATACAAACAGGGTGTGTAGAGGAATTCTGACTTTGGAAAATACTGCTTTTCAACACTGATGACAAAACTGTGGACAGAAATCGGTCAACAGAGAGCTCTCAACCGACGTGTATCCTTCAGCAGTCTGACGTGGAATGACGCTGGAGATCAAAATCGGGCCCTTTTATAGGGGCGAGGTGGGATTGAAACAAAACGTTCCAGAATATTCGTGTTGACCAATGGATTACTTGGATTTGTGATGTTTTCATCCAATCGCTACACGTATATATCCGCCAATCGGAGGAATGTTGATGAAGGTAATTTATCCAATCATTTATCACTTCCCGTTCCATCTGCTGGCATGTTGCCAATTTTTGGCGTCCATTTTACAAAATTTTTGATCAATCCAAATACCTTGATCTATTTATGCCATCGAATTCAATTATTTCTTACATCAAACTTATTTGAGATAAACATTTTACGATGCCCCAGAAAACAGGCTTTCTGGAGATCTGTCTTATATGGAAATCAGTTTAATCCAAGCTGCATATTTACTTATCCAAACTTGGTCGATTATGCAGCGTTCGTCGGATATCAAATTTTCGGATCAATACAAATAACACTGTTTCTTCAAGTTATCAGATTCAAATTTTATTCGCTTCACACTGTTCAGAAATAACCACGTTATGACGCCCTGGAACATGATATTTCTGATGATCTGTTTCACATTTGTATCAATTACATTTTAACTGCATATTCATTGATCCAAACTTCGAGAAAATTTGAGAATGTGGTAATTTCCGTCCAGAAGGTGTGGATATTCTCAAGAGGAAAAATCTACATTTGATGTTATACAATCGATATCCTTCAAGAGATCTATAAGTTATCGTATCACTTCTTATATATATATCTTTTGGGATATCGTAACAGGCTTGAAAATAGCTTTCAGAGAATGAATATTGTATCATAAAGAGATAACCAAGGCACAGTTTTCCAGTGGGATGTTTCTTTCATCCAAACTTTCGATTGTCATCATGGCTTTCTTCTTTGATGGGTTATCTAGACGATTGTCTATACTCTTAACAATGCATGCTCCCGTATTGGACTCCCCGTTAGCTCGCATATCGGTACCCATCAGTTTGTACCCGCCTGTTTTGTGTCAATATTGTAAGAGAATCATCTGCATCCACTCTGATATTTTACTATCATTCCCTCTTACTTCTCCACTTGATTCCGTTTGTGAAAGTTATTATGCTGTTACAGAACCACCCTCTCTTACTTCTCTACTTGATTCCGTTTGTGAAGGTTATTATGCTGTTACAGAATCACCCTCTCTTACTTCTCCACTTGATTCTGTTTGTGAAAGTTATTGTGCTATTAGAGGATTACCCACTCTTACTTCTCCACTTGATTCCGTTTGTGAAATTTATTGTGCTGTTACAGAATCACCCTCTCTTACTTCTCCACTTGATTGCGTTTGTGAAAGTTATTATGCTGTTACAGAATCACCCTCTCTTACTTCTCCACTTGATTGCGTTTGTGAAAATTATTGTGCTGTTACAGAATCACCCTCTCTTACTTCTCCACTTGATTCCGTTTGTGAAAGTTATTGTGCTGTTAGAGGATCACCCACTCTTACTTCTCCACTTGATTGCGTTTGTGAAAATTATTGTGCTGTTAGAGGATCACCCACTCTTACTTCTCCACTTGATTCCGTTTGTGAAAGTTATTGTGCTGTTACAGAATCACCCTCTCTTACTTCTCCACTTGATTGCGTTTGTGAAAATTATTGTGCTGTAAGAGGATTACCCACTCTTACTTCTCCACTTGATTCCGTTTGTGAAAGTTATTGTGCTGTTAGAGGATCACCCACTCTTATTTCTCCACTTGATTCCGTTTGTGAAAGTTATTGTGCTATTAGAGGATCATTCCCACTTACTTCTTAACTTGATCCCGTTTGTGAAAGTTATTGTGCTGTTAGAGGATCACCCACTCTTACTTCTCCACTTGATTCCGTTTGTGAAAGTTATTGTGCTATTAGAGGATCACCCACTCTTACTTCTCCACTTGATTCTGTTTGTGAAAGAATCACAACAGAGGACAGTGTACTACAGATAGCCTAACGGCACATCAAATTTAGACCTATATCTCCATAAAAATGAAGCTGGCCTTCTCTCTCGTCGACTATACGAAAAAGAGATGATTACAATTTCGGCATCGTAAACTATCCCTTTCTGGACAGCAATATTCCAGTCAGACCTGCTTATGGCGTGTACATATCTCACTTGGTAGCATTTGCTTGATCCTGTGTCAAATGTATGCACATCCCCCAGTAAATGTGAGTCATGAATGCACATCCTCCAGTACAACTGACACATGAATGTACATCCCCCAGTACAGGTGATACATGAATGCACATCCCCCAGAAAAGGTGATACATGAATGCACATCCTCCAGTACAAGTGGTACATGAATGCACATCCCCCAGTACAGGAGAAACACGAATGCACATCCTCCAGTACATGTGATACATGAATGCACATCCCCCAGTACAGGTTATACATGAATGCACATCCCCCAGTACAGGTGGTACATGAATGAACATCCCCCAGTACAGGTGATTCATGAATGCACATCCCCCAATACAGGTGATACATGAATGCACATCCCCCAGTGATACATGAATGCACATCCCCCAGTACAGGTTATACAGGAATGCACACATCCTCAGTACAGGTGATACATGAATCCACATCCCCAGGACAGGAGATACAGGAATGCACATCCCCCAGTACAGGTGACATATTAATGCACATCCCCTGTACAGGTGATTGATACATCAATGTACATCCCCAGTACAGGTGATACATGAATCCACATCCCTCAGTACAGGTGATACATGAATGCACATCCCCCAGTACAGGTTATACATGAATGCACATCCCCCAGTGCACATCCCCTGTACAAGTGAGATATTAATGCACAACCCCCAGTACAGGTGAGATAGTAATGCACATCCCCCAGTGATGTGAGATATTAATGCACATCCCCCCAGTACAGGTCAGATATTAATGCACATCCCCCCAGTACAGGTGAGATATTAATGCACATCCCCCCAGTACAGGTGAGATATTAATGCACATCCCCCCAGTACAGGTGAGATAGTAATGCACATCCCCCAGTGCATGTGAGATATTAATGCACATCCCCCCAGTACAGGTGAGATATTAATGCACATCCTCCAGTACAAGTGGTACATGAATGCACATCCCCCAGTACAAGTGGTACATGAATGCACATCCCTCGGTACAGGTGATACATGAATGCACATCGTTCAGTACAAGTGGTACATAAATTCACATCCCCAGTACAGGTGATACATGAATACACATCCCCCAGTACAGGCGATACATGAATGCACATCCCCCAGTACAGGTGATACATGAATGCACATCCCCCAGTACAGGTGATATATGAATGCACATTCCCCAGTACAGGTGATAGATGAATGCACATCCCCCAGTACAAGTGGTACATGAATGCACATCACCCAGTACAGATGATGCATGAATGCACATCCCCCAGTACAGGTGATACATGAATGCACATCCCCCAGTACAGATGATACATGAATGCACATCCCCCAGTACAGGTGATACATGCATGCACATCCCTCCGTCCAGGTGATACATGAATGCACATCCTCCCTTACAAGTGCTACATGAATGCACATCCAACAGTACAGGTGATACATGAATGCACATCCCCCAGTGCAGGTGATACCTGAATGCACATCCCCCAGTACAGGTTATACATGAATGCACATCCCTCGGTACAGGTGATACACGAATGCACATCCCCCAGTACAGGTGATACATGAATGCACATCCCCCAGTACAGGTGATACATGAATGCACATCCATCAGTGC
The DNA here is from genome assembly GCA_036873755.1 of Hanleya hanleyi. Lineage (NCBI taxonomy): Eukaryota > Metazoa > Mollusca > Polyplacophora > Lepidopleurida > Hanleyidae > Hanleya > Hanleya hanleyi. Next base: position 20,054 of record JAVTVY010014299.1, read on the forward strand.
AGGTGATACATGAATGCACATCCTCCAGTACAAGTGGTACATGAATGCACATCCCCCAGTACAGGTGATACATGAATGCACATCCCTCAGTGCAGGTGATACATGAATGCACATCCCCCAGTATAAGTGGTACATGAATGCACATCCCCCAGTACAGGTGATACATGAATGCACATCCCTCAGTGCAGGTGATACATGAATGCACATCCTCCAGTACAAGTGGTACATGAATGCACATCCCCCAGTACAGGTGATACATGAATGCACATCCATCAGTGCAGGTGATACATGAATGCACATCCTCCAGTACAAGTGGTACATGAATGCACATCCCCCAGTACAGGTGATACATGAATGCACATCCCTCAGTGCAGGTGATACATGAATGCACATCCCCCAGTATAAGTGGTACATGAATGCACATCCCCCAGTACAGGTGATACATGAATGCACATCCCTCAGTGCAGGTGATACATGAATGCACATCCTCCAGTACAAGTGGTACATGAATGCACATCCCCCAATACAGGTGATACATGAATGCACATCCATCAGTGCAGGTGATACATGAATGCACATCCTCCAGTACAAGTGGTACATGAATGTACATCCCCCAGTACAGCTGATACATGAATGTACATCCCCCAGTACAAGTGATACAATAATGTACATCACCCAGTGCAGGTGATACATGAATGCACATCCCTCAGTGCAGGTGATACATGAATGCACAACCTCCAGTACAAGTGGTACATGAATGCACATCTCCCAGTGCAGATGATACATGAATGCACATCCCCCAGAAAAGGTGATACATGAATGCACATCCCCCAGTACAGGTGATACATGAATGCACATCCTCCAGTACAAGTGGTACATGAATGCACATCCCCCAGTACAGGAGATACACGAATGCACATCCTCCAGTACATGTGATACATGAATGCACATCCCCCAGTACAGGTTATACATGAATGCACATCCCCCAGTGCAGGTGGTACATGAATGAACATCCCCCATTACAGGTGATGCATGACTGCACATCCCCCAATACAGGTGATACATGAATGCACATCCCCCAGTACAGGTGATACATGAATGCACATCCCCCAGTACAGGTTATACATGAATGCACATCCTCCAGTACAGGTGATACATGAATCCACATCCCCAGGACAGGAGATACAGGAATGCACATCCCCCAGTACAGGTTATACATGAATGCACATCCCCCAGTGCACATCCCCTGTACAGGTGAGATATTAATGCACAACCCCCAGTACAGGTGAGATAGTAATGCACATCCCCCAGTGATGTGAGATATTAATGCACATCCCCCAGTACAGGTCAGATATTAATGCACATCCCCCCAGTACAGGTGAGATATTAATGCACATCCCCCCAGTACAGGTGAGATATTAATGCACATCCCCCCAGTACAGGTGAGATAGTAATGCACATCCCCCAGTGCATGTGAGATATTAATGCACATCCCCCCAGTACAGGTGAGATATTAATGCACATCCTCCAGTACAAGTGGTACATGAATGCACATCCCCCAGTACAAGTGGTACATGAATGCACATCCCTCGGTACAGGTGATACATGAATGCACATCGTTCAGTACAAGTGGTACATAAATTCACATCCCCAGTACAGGTGATACATGAATACACATCCCCCAGTACAGGCGATACATGAATGCACATCCCCCAGTACAGGTGATACATGAATGCACATCCCCCAGTACAGGTGATATATGAATGCACATTCCCCAGTACAGGTGATAGATGAATGCACATCCCCCAGTACAAGTGGTACATGAATGCACATCACCCAGTACAGATGATGCATGAATGCACATCCCCCAGTACAGGTGATACATGAATGCACATCCCCCAGTACAGATGATACATGAATGCACATCCCCCAGTACAGGTGATACATGCATGCACATCCCTCCGTGCAGGTGATACATGAATGCACATCCTCCCTTACAAGTGCTACATGAATGCACATCCAACAGTACAGGTGATACATGAATGCACATCCCCCAGTGCAGGTGATACATGAATGCACATCCCCCAGTACAGGTTATACATGAATGCACATCCCTCGGTACAGGTGATACACGAATGCACATCCCCCAGTACAGGTGATACATGAATGCACATCCCCCAGTAAAGGTGATACATGAATGCACATCCTTCAGTACAAGTGGTACATGAATGCACATCCCCCAGTACAAGTGGTACATGAATGCACATCCCCCAGTACAGGTGATACATGAATGCACATCCCCCAGTACAAGTGATACAATAATGTACATCACCCAGTGCAGGTGATACATGAATGCACATCCCTCAGTGCAGGTGATACATGAATGCACATCCTCCAGTACAAGTGGTACATGAATGCACATCCCCTAGTACAGGTGATACATGAATGCACATCCCCCAGTACAGGTGATACATGAATGCACATCCCTCAGTGCAGGTGATACATGAATGCACATCCCCCAGTATAAGTGGTACATGAATGCACATCCCCCAGTACAGGTGATACATGAATGCACATCCCTCAGTGCAGGTGATACATGAATGCACATCCTCCAGTACAAGTGGTACATGAATGCACATCCCCCAGTACAGGTGATACATGAATGTACATCCATCAGTGCAGGTGATACATGAATGCACATCCTCCAGTACAAGTGGTACATGAATGCACATCCCCCAGTACAGCTGATACATGAATGTACATCCCCCAGTACAAGTGATACAATAATGTACATCACCCAGTGCAGGTGATACATGAATGCACATCCCTCAGTGCAGGTGATACATGAATGCACAACCTCCAGTACAAGTGGTACATGAATGCACATCTCCCAGTGCAGATGATACATGAATGCACATCCCCCAGTACAGGCGTTACATGGATGCACATCCCCCAGTAGAGGTGATACATGGTTGCACATCCTCCAGTACAGGTAATACATGAATGCACATCCTCCAGTACAAGTGGTACATGAATGCACATCCCCCAGTACAGGTGATACACGAATGCACATCCTCCAGTACATGTGATACATGAATGCACATCCCCAGTACAGGTTATACATGAATGCACATCCCCCAGTACAGGTGGTACATGAATGAACATCCCCCAGTACAGGTGATGCATGACTGCACATCCCCCAATACAGGTCATACATGAATGCACATCCCCCAGTACAGGTGATACAGGAATGCACATCCCCCAGTACAGGTTATACATGAATGCACATCCTCCAGTACAGGTGATACATGAATCCACATCCCCAGGACAGGAGATACAGGAATGCACATCCCCCAGTACAGGTTATACATGAATGCACATCCCCCAGTGCACATCCCCTGTACAGGTGAGATATTAATGCACAACCCCCAGTACAGGTGAGATAGTAATGCACATCCCCCAGTGATGTGAGATATTAATGCACATCCCCCCAGTACAGGTCAGATATTAATGCACATCCCCCCAGTACAGGTGAGATATTAATGCACATCCCCCCAGTACAGGTGAGATATTAATGCACATCCCCCCAGTACAGGTGAGATAGTAATGCACATCCCCCAGTGCATGTGAGATATTAATGCACATCCCCCCAGTACAGGTGAGATATTAATGCACATCCTCCAGTACAAGTGGTACATGAATGCACATCCCCCAGTACAAGTGGTACATGAATGCACATCCCTCGGTACAGGTGATACATGAATGCACATCGTTCAGTACAAGTGGTACATAAATTCACATCCCCAGTACAGGTGATACATGAATACACATCCCCCAGTACAGGCGATACATGAATGCACATCCCCCAGTACAGGTGATACATGAATGCACATCCCCCAGTACAGGTGATATATGAATGCACATTCCCCAGTACAGGTGATAGATGAATGCACATCCCCCAGTACAAGTGGTACATGAATGCACATCACCCAGTACAGATGATGCATGAATGCACATCCCCCAGTACAGGTGATACATGAATGCACATCCCCCAGTACAGATGATACATGAATGCACATCCCCCAGTACAGGTGATACATGCATGCACATCCCTCCGTCCAGGTGATACATGAATGCACATCCTCCCTTACAAGTGCTACATGAATGCACATCCAACAGTACAGGTGATACATGAATGCACATCCCCCAGTGCAGGTGATACATGAATGCACATCCCCCAGTACAGGTTATACATGAATGCACATCCCTCGGTACAGGTGATACACGAATGCACATCCCCCAGTACAGGTGATACATGAATGCACATCCCCCAGTAAAGGTGATACATGAATGCACATCCTTCAGTACAAGTGGTACATGAATGCACATCCCCCAGTACAAGTGGTACATGAATGCACATCCCCCAGTACAGGTGATACATGAATGCACATCCCCCAGTACAAGTGATACAATAATGTACATCACCCAGTGCAGGTGATACATGAATGCACATCCCTCAGTGCAGGTGATACATGAATGCACATCCTCCAGTACAAGTGGTACATGAATGCACATCCCCTAGTACAGGTGATACATGAATGCACATCCCCCAGTACAGGTGATACATGAATGCACATCCCTCAGTGCAGGTGATACATGAATGCACATCCCCCAGTATAAGTGGTACATGAATGCACATCCCCCAGTACAGGTGATACATGAATGCACATCCCTCAGTGCAGGTGATACATGAATGCACATCCTCCAGTACAAGTGGTACATGAATGCACATCCCCCAGTACAGGTGATACATGAATGTACATCCATCAGTGCAGGTGATACATGAATGCACATCCTCCAGTACAAGTGGTACATGAATGCACATCCCCCAGTACAGCTGATACATGAATGTACATCCCCCAGTACAAGTGATACAATAATGTACATCACCCAGTGCAGGTGATACATGAATGCACATCCCCCAGTGCAGGTGATACATGAATGCACAACCTCCAGTACAAGTGGTACATGAATGCACATCTCCCAGTGCAGATGATACATGAATGCACATCCCCCAGTACAGGCGTTACATGGATGCACATCCCCCAGTAGAGGTGATACATGGTTGCACATCATCCAGTACAGGTAATACATGAATGCACATCCTCCAGTACAAGTGGTACATGAATGCACATCCCCCAGTACAGGTGATACACGAATGCACATCCTCCAGTACATGTGATACATGAATGCACATCCTCCAGTACAAGTGGTACATGAATGCACATCCCCCAGTACAGGTTATACATGAATGCACATCCCCCAGTACAAGTGATACAATAATGTACATCACACAGTGCAGGTAATACATGAATGCACATCCCTCAGTGCAGGTGTGACATTCACCAAATGCTTTATAGACGATCTTCTCGTGGCGGATAATCGCTATATAAATGACGCAGTGAACGATATATATCCACCTTAAATGGATTTGAAGGAAACTACAGATAGCTTAACGGCACATCAAATTTAGACCTATATCTCTATAAAAATGAAGCAGGCCTTTTCTTTCATCGACTATACGAAACAGAGATGATTGCAATTTCGGCATCGGAAACTATCCCTTTTTGGACAGCAATATTCCAGTCGGGCCTGCATATGGCGTATACATATTTCACTTGGTAGCATTTGCTTGATCCTGTGTCAAATGTGACAATTTTAATAACGTTTATGCAGAAACTTGTCAAACAGGGCTATACAACCAAGAACCTCCGCTGAAGGTGACAAGTGATACATGAATGCACACCCCCGAGTACAGGTGATACATGAATGCACATCCCCAAGTACAGGTGATACATGAATGCACACCCCCGAGTACAGGTGATACATGAATGCACACCTCCGAGTACAGGTGATACATGAATGCACACCCCCGAGTACAGGTGATACATGAATGCACACCCCCGAGTACAGGTGATACATGAATGCACACCCCGAGTAAAGGTGATACATGAATGCACACCCCGGAGTACAGGTGATACATGAATGCACACCCCCGAGTACAGGTGATACATGAATGCACATCCCCCAGCATAGGTGATGCATCAATGCACATCCCCCAGCACAGGTGATACATGAATGCACATCTCCCAGTAGAGGTGATACATGAATGCACATCCCCCAGTACAGGTGATACATGAATGCACATCCCCCAGTACAGGTGATACATGAATGCACATCCCCCAGTACAGGTGATACATGAATGCACATCCCCCAGTACAAGTGGTACATGAATGCACATCCCCCAGAAAAGGTGATACATGAATGCACATCCCCCAGTACAGGTGATACATGAATGCACATCCTCCAGTACAAGTGGTACATGAATGTACATCCCCCAGTACAGGAGATACACGAATGCACATCCTCCAGTACATGTGATACATGAATGCACATCCCCCAGTACAGGTTATACATGAATGCACATCCCCCAGTGCAGGTGGTACATGAATGAACATCCCCCATTACAGGTGATGCATGACTGGACATCCCCCAATACAGGTGATACATGAATGCACATCCCCCAGTACAGGTGATACATGAATGCACATCCCCCAGTACAGGTTATACATGAATGCACATCCTCCAGTACAGGTGATACATGAATCCACATCCCCAGGACAGGAGATACAGGAATGCACATCCCCCAGTACAGGTTATACATGAATGCACATCCCCCAGTGCACATCCCCTGTACAGGTGAGATATTAATGCACAACCCCCAGTACAGGTGAGATAGTAATGCACATCCCCCAGTGATGTGAGATATTAATGCACATCCACCCAGTACAGGTCAGATATTAATGCACATCCCCCCAGTACAGGTGAGATATTAATGCACATCCCCCCAGTACAGGTGAGATAGTAATGCACATCCCCCCAGTACAGGTGAGATAGTAATGCACATCCCCCAGTGCATGTGAGATATTAATGCACATCCCCCCAGTACAGGTGAGATATTAATGCACATCCTCCAGTACAAGTGGTACATGAATGCACATCCCCCAGTACAAGTGGTACATGAATGCACATCCCTCGGTACAGGTGATACATGAATGCACATCGTTCAGTACAAGTGGTACATAAATTCACATCCCCAGTACAGGTGATACATGAATACACATCCCCCAGTACAGGCGATACATGAATGCACATCCCCCAGTACAGGTGATACATGAATGCACATCCCCCAGTACAGGTGATATATGAATGCACATTCCCCAGTACAGGTGATAGATGAATGCACATCCCCCAGTACAAGTGGTACATGAATGCACATCACCCAGTACAGATGATGCATGAATGCACATCCCCCAGTACAGGTGATACATGAATGCACATCCCCCAGTACAGATGATACATGAATGCACATCCCCCAGTACAGGTGATACATGCATGCACATCCCTCCGTCCAGGTGATACATGAATGCACATCCTCCCTTACAAGTGCTACATGAATGCACATCCAACAGTACAGGTGATACATGAATGCACATCCCCCAGTGCAGGTGATACATGAATGCACATCCCCCAGTACAGGTTATACATGAATGCACATCCCTCGGTACAGGTGATACACGAATGCACATCCCCCAGTACAGGTGATACATGAATGCACATCCCCCAGTAAAGGTGATACATGAATGCACATCCTTCAGTACAAGTGGTACATGAATGCACATCCCCCAGTACAAGTGGTACATGAATGCACATCCCCCAGTACAGGTGATACATGAATGCACATCCCCCAGTACAAGTGATACAATAATGTACATCACCCAGTGCAGGTGATACATGAATGCACATCCCTCAGTGCAGGTGATACATGAATGCACATCCTCCAGTACAAGTGGTACATGAATGCACATCCCCTAGTACAGGTGATACATGAATGCACATCCCCCAGTATATACATGAATGCACATCCCTCAGTGCAGTGATACATGAATGATACATGATACATGTACATCACACAGTGCAGGTGAATGCACATCCCTCAGTGCAGGTGTGCACATGCACATGAATGATACATGTGATACATCCCCAGTCCAGTACAGTGGAACATGTGTCCATCTGCAGATGATACATGAATGCACATCCCCCAGTACAGGATACATGAATTACAGGTGATACATGAATGCACATCCCCCAGTAGTACATGGTGCACATCCCCCAGTACATGAATGCACATGAATGCCATCCTCCAGTACACATGTACAGGTGATATATGAATGCACATCCATCAGTGCAGGTGATACATGAATGCACATCCTCCAGTACAAGTGGTACATGAATGCACATCCCCCAGTACAGGTTATACATGAATGCACATCCCCCAGTACAAGTGATACAATAATGTACATCACACAGTGCAGGTAATACATGAATGCACATCCCTCAGTGCAGGTGTGACATTCACCAAATGCTTTATAGACGATCTTCTCGTGGCGGATAATCGCTATATAAATGACGCAGTGAACGATATATATCCACCTTAAATGGATTTGAAGGAAACTACAGATAGCTTAACGGCACATCAAATTTAGACCTATATCTCTATAAAAATGAAGCAGGCCTTTTCTTTCATCGACTATACGAAACAGAGATGATTGCAATTTCGGCATCGGAAACTATCCCTTTTTGGACAGCAATATTCCAGTCGGGCCTGCATATGGCGTATACATATTTCACTTGGTAGCATTTGCTTGATCCTGTGTCAAATGTGACAATTTTAATAACGTTTATGCAGAAACTTGTCAAACAGGGCTATACAACCAAGCACCTCCGCTGAAGGTGACAATTGATACATGAATGCACACCCCCGAGTACAGGTGATACATGAATGCACATCCCCAAGTACAGGTGATACATGAATGCACACCCCCGAGTACAGGTGATACATGAATGCACACCTCCGAGTACAGATGATACATGAATGCACACCCCCGAGTACAGGTGATACATGAATGCACACCCCCGAGTACAGGTGATACATGAATGCACACCCCGAGTAAAGGTGATACATGAATGCACACCCCGGAGTACAGGTGATACATGAATGCACACCCCCGAGTACAGGTGATACATGAATGCACATCCCCCAGCATAGGTGATGCATCAATGCACATCCCCAGCACAGGTGATACATGAATGCACATCCCCCAGTACAGGTGATACATGAATGCACATCCCCCAGTACAGGTGATACATGAATGCACATCCCCCAGTACAGGTGATACATGAATGCACATCCCCAGTACAAGTGGTACATGAATGCACATCCCCCAGAAAAGGTGATACATGAATGCACATCCCCCAGTACAGGTGATACATGACATGTACAAGTCATACCATCCCCAGTGCAGGTGATACATGAAATACATCCCCAGTACAAGTGGTACATGAATTCACATCCCCCAGTACAGGTGATATGTGAATGCACATCCCCCGGTACAGGTGATACATGAATGCACATCCATCAGTGCAGGAGATACATGAATGCACATCCCCCAGTATAGGTGATACATGAATGCACATCCCCCAGTAGAGGTGATACATGAATGCACATCCCCCAGTACAAGTGGTACATGAATGCACATCCCCCAGTACAGATGATACATGAATGCACATCCCCCAGTACAGGTGATACATCAATGCACATCCCCCAGCACAGGTGATACATGAATGCACATCCCCCAGTACAGGTGATACATGAATGCACATCCCTCAGTACAGGTGAGACTTGAATGCACATCCTCCAGTTCAGGTAATAAATGAATGCACATCCCCCAGTAAAGATGGTACATGAATGCACACCCCCAGTACAGGCGATACAATAATGCACATCCCCAGTACAGGTGATACATGAATGCACATCCCCCAGTAAAGGAGATACATGAATGCACATCTCCCAGTACAGGTGAGACATGAGTGCACATCCCTCAGTAAAGGTGAGACATGAATGCACATCCCCCATTACAGGTGATACATGAATGCACATCCCCCAGTACAGGTGACATATTAATGCACATCCCCTGTACAGGTGAGATATTAATGCACATCCCCTGTACAGGTGAGATATTAATGCACATCCCCCAGTGCATGTGAGATATTAATGCACATCCCTCCAGTACAGGTGAGATATTAATGCACATCCCCCCAGTACAGGTGAGATATTAATGCACATCCCCCAGTACAGGTGAGATATTAATGCACATCCCCCAAGTACAGGTGAGATATTAATGCACATCCCCCCAGTACAGGTGAGATATTATTGCACATCCCCCCAGTACAGGTGAGATATTAATGCACACCCCCCAGTACAAGTGAGATATTAATGCACATCCCCCCCGTACAGGTGAGATAATAATGCACATTCCTCAGTGCAAATGAGATATTAATGCACATCCCTCCAGTACAGGTGAGATAATAATGCACATCCTCCAGTACAGGGGAGATAATAATGCACATCCCCCAGTACATGTGAGATATTAATGCTCATCCCCCAGTCTTGGCGAGATTTTAATGCACATCCACCATCACCCAGTACATAAGATACAATAATTCACATCACCCAAACCAATGTATTGTGAATAATACTGTAAATCTAGCACAAAACAGTAATATATCACTTATATATCCCCATCAAAAATCACCTTTTAGATAACCTATTACCTAACATCATGTAAAGTATCTTCCAACTGCAGAAATTTCAGAACAGTTGGTCTTTTGGTCATACATTTTATACTTTATAGAATTAAACCATTGTTTATTTCCAGGATGTATTGGGCTAAGAAGGAAAGCCATTAAAATCTGGAGAATAGGCGAGAGAGAAGAAAGAATATAATGAGGAGAAGGTGGATGCGGCGGTTCTCAGGGCCATAACCAGAAGTTCTTGACGGGTGGTTCGCCTTCACTTCAAAAGGGCACATATGGGTTCGCTCTATGAGAAAACGCGACAAATAGAGGATTCGCTTCAATCTGAAAAGGACATTTGTATGTGAATATATTTTTTCAAAAGTGAGGTTCGCCGAAACCAGAAACCCACCTGGGCTACGGGCCTGGTTTTACATTGATTAAGAGTATGATTTTGAAAATGGAGTTCTGTCTGATGAGCCATACATTCAACAGTTCTAGAGTTATTGTCCGGACAAGATCCAACTACTGAAAATTACACAGGTAACTGAAAAGCAATCTCAACTGTACTCTCACTGATGTCAAGACACTCTCCAACTTTACAGTCGATCAGTTCAACCATTCTCGAGTTACTGGTCAGACATGTGTAAAGAACCAACAGCTGACAACGCAAGATGGCTGATGGTGACCATCTTGGATTACACAGGTAACTGAAAAGCAATAACAACTGTCCTCTCACTCCATGATGTTAATTCACTCTCCAAGTTTAAAGTTGATCAGTTCAACAGTTTTCGACTTTATTATGGGGATTGTCAGGAGGGGGTTAGAACAATGGAATACCCCTGCTACCCCCATCCCCCCCTCCCCCACCCACTAAACTAAAGGGTTAATTCTGCTTATCAGGACCTCAATGATATAGTGCCACATATTATGTCAGAACAAACAACGAAGACTGTTTTCTTGTTTTAAAGATGTATTTTCATGTAAAAGCATTGTTATATCAGTAACAGTAATCAAAATGTTAACAACAAATGGCATTCACTCAAGATTGATGCAGTGCCTCCAAAAAGTATGTACGCTCAAATAGTTTTCTTTATTTCCTTATGTATGCTACATGGTGTACATAAAGGTTACATTTAACATACGAGTCACAATTTTGTTTTTTGAGATGTACAAACTTTATGGATATCCCATCAGCAGAATGAAAGCATAATTGAGACTAATTACATTAATTGTAATCCAAAATCAAAGAACAAACATACAAAGGAGTTATGAACAATGCCCTCTCCTGCATACTGCTAGTTTACTGTAGGCTTGAACAATGCCCTCTCCTGCATACTGCTAGTTTACTTTAGGCTTTTCAATCAGTGGTTCTTGTGCCTGTGGCAGAGGGTGAATACCATGGATGTATAAGAATGCATTACAGAGGCATGAAAAACCAATCATATTGTGGAATGTAGAGTATATGCATCACTTGAGCAGAAAAGAGGTGTGGCCGTGTGGCCTAGCTATGCTAGAGCATCTGCTTCTATTGTTGGCTACTATTAAAGTGTACCTTTGTCCGAGTGTCATGGATTATATATTCTCACAGAGATGAACCCTGAAAAACTTATACTGTATATTACTGTACAGTAATGTATAATTTGGTGTGGAGCTAGCTGCTCTCGCTATTAAATGTGATAGTATGAAATGATAGCTGTATCACGAGCCGTTCTGTGGGTGACATCACACAATGAATTGTCACGCACCTTTCTTTTTTAGCTAACTTTGGGGCAAGTTCCTATACTTAGCTATGAGGACATCTATAATGTGTTATCAAGCTGAAACACATAATTTAAATACGAAGCTGCGCATCTGAAAACCCCGCGGCTCTGGGCGCCAGCCATTCATAATGTATTCAATTTGAACCAAGACTTCAGGAACACCAAGTCGAGTGACAAATATACAGATTATGAAAAATTTTGCCATTAGAAATGGTCTCTAAGGTTTCCGTCCAATCAGAGAAACCGGTATTTATTACCTATGTCTCTTGATGCATCGATGATGTATACCAAATTTTACATCAAGCATTCAAAAATTATCAGAGATAGAGATCATTAATAATTTCGCATAAATTAAAGATGGCCGCCCATCCTTCCCACCACTCAGAGGAACTGATGTGGTTATTCATTGCAAGTCTCTTGATACATGGATGCTGTATACCAAGTTTCATATAGAACACCGAAATGGTATCAAAGATATACATCATTAAAGATTTTGCATAAATTAAAGATGGCCACCAAGGTTTCCGCCCAATCAGAAACACCAGAACTGTCATTTATCGTAAGTCTATTGATGCATCGATGATATAAACCAAATTTTACATCGAGCCCTTGAATGGTATCAGAGATAGAGATCATTAATGATTTCGCATAAATTAAAGATGGCCGCCCATCCTTCCCGCTACTCAGAGGAACTGATGTGGTTATACATTGCAAGTGTCTTGATACATCGATGCTGTATACCAAGTTTCGTATAGAACATTTGAACGGTATCAGAGATATATATCATTCAAGATTTTGCATAAATTAAAGATGGCCACCAAGATTTCCACCGAATCAGGGAAACTGGTTTAGTCATTCCTTTGAAGTTTCTTGATGCATCGATGATCTATACCAAGTTTCACACTGAAAAGTGAAATGGTACCGGAGATAAACAAGATTAATAGTTTCGCATAAATTAAATATGGCCGCCAAAGTTTCCAACCAATCGGGTCCAGATTCAATAGGGTTCTGGGTCATGAGCATATAGATGTGCAGTGCAAGTTTGGTGTGCCTAGGGCAAGTCGTTCTAAAGATATCTTGGTAATGAGAAAGCTGTGATGGTTTCGCATAAATTAAAGATGGCCACCAAAGTTTCGAACCAATCAGGTCCAGATTCAATAGGGTTCTGGGTCACGAGCATATGGATGTGCACTGCAAGTTTGGTGTGCCTAGGGTAAGTCGTTCTAAAGATATCTTGGTAACGAGAAAGGTGTGACGGACAGACAGACAGACGGACAGACAGACAGACAGACAGACGGACGTACATGATGACGACAATACCCTTCGGCCAAGTTTGGCCGAGGGGTAAAAATGTCACCATTGTGATGCTACATCATAACACAAGAATCAGCTGACATTTTATACATGTATGATCTGGAAGCAAGCCTGAAAATGAGCACCTGACATTTCTAATAAATTAAACCCCTACGAATCAGAATGAGATAGCCCCTCTTCAATGTTACAGATATCATGGGTTGACAGGTCGTGGTATGTACCATATCCTCTGATGGGGGTGACAGATTAATGTCCTGTGCCTCATTTTCAAACTTGTGAATGGCATCATATAATAACAAAATTGCAGGAAAGAGTAGTGAATTTCAAGTCAATATTTGTACATATATTTATAAGGATGTTTTGCCAAGATTATGGTTCAGGGAATGTGAATGTAAAAGATAACATGTTTATTTAGTCAGAATGTTCTCTCATCCTTGGTCATGTCACATGGTGTCTGGAGAATCTATCGCATAAAATTATGGAGATTTTCGATACCACTTGGGAGTCCTGAAAGTATTCCAAAATATCCCTCCACAGAAATTAAATAGTTCATGTTACCGACATTTAATCACATAAATGAGTCATCAATACAATTGGATTTCAATGTGTTATTATCATAAGTCACTTGTTTTTCGAAAGATTTCAGGTCACTCTTTCGACAATGAACCCCAGTCGATTTGCTAAGCCCTCTGTGAAGTTAGTTTTGTTTAAAAGAATTCAAATCTTACATCTAAAATGACCTACATGTACATGTAGACAATGAAATTCTAAAAATTGCATTGATAATGCAGTTTATTACTTAACATGATACTAATTTCTGTGCATAGAATGTTGCAAAGTTTTCCTAAGCTATCAGAAATCTCCATGTTTTATGAGAAATATTTCTGACCCATGATGCCACCACAAACTGTTCAAATTATGTCCACTGACATGGCGAAGGGTTAGAAGACATTCAGAGTAATATAATAATATAAATACAATAATAAATGATTCTTTAGGAAGACTGTGCTAGTGAACAACAAATACAGTGAAACGTGTGTATACCGACCCGATTATAGCATTGGTTTAGACAGGGGTTCAAGATACTTTGAATTGAAGTATTGGGGCCATGAATAATGTCGGTATATAGGGGTTGGTCGGTTTATCCAGGTGTCAGTATTCACAGGTTCCACTGTACAGAAACATTTTATGAATTTTAAGTGGATAAATTTAAGAAGACATTTATCATTAACATTTAAGATCTGTTCCACAAAGATGTAATCTTCCTCACTAGCCAGGGTTTGCTTCTGTATAGAGATACTGGGAAACAAAAACCCTGATAGAAGCCGAAGAACCACCATTGTACAAATTCAGTATCACAAAATATTATGCATAGATAATCGCCATGAGATTTCTAAATATCTCAAAGAATTAATACAGGTTCTTACACCGGTAAAATATAGAACGACAGAAAAATAGAGGGAGTATGATTAAAACTCTCAACTTGATTCGTCTTTTAACCCAATGTCGTTCAGTACACCTAACTCATATTGCTTACTCATTGCTTGTTTGTTATAAGCCAAATGGCAGGTCTGGTATATGTTAAACGTTGAGCCCTGTGAATAACATTCAAAGATGTTATCTCCAGTACCACTGGATATGTGTACAAATGAAGGCAACTGCTTATCCGCACATGCGTGTAATTTGCTTGACTCGACAGTAACCATAGCTGAATGGGTACATGCTCTAGTAATTCAATCACAAGAAGTCAAAAATCCCACCAGAAAATTAGGCAGTGATCACTTTTATTAGAACAGGAAGGTAACAAACAGGTAAAAATTTTTGCAGATAATCCATTATTTCTTCATTACTTTAAAGATTTTAAAGCCCAACTCACACTTCGAACATTTTGTTGTATTAGAACAGAACAGTTTGTTCGTGTTTTTGTTCGTGGTCACCTCACACTGCGAACATTTTCTCTTGACCGCCAGTCGCCGCGATCAATGAGCGAGGCCATTTTGTTGTGGCATGTGGGAACGGCTTTGTCACATGACCGACAGCTGCCAGTTGATTGGATAACTGTTGATAAATGTTCGGACACATGTTCGCGCTCATCACACACTGAAGATAAAAACTTGTTTCACGGCAAAACATGTTCGCAATATCAAACAAGTATGATCTCACGAACATTTGTTCCGAACAGATGTTTTCTGTTTCTGGGCACCTCACACTGCAGACAAAATATGTTCTGAGCAGTGTTTTTGTTCTAATACAACAAAATGTTTGTAGTGTGAGTTGGGCTTAACTTGTTCAGAGGGCGATCATGTTTATTACAATGACTGACTAAATTTTGTTAACATAATTGAGGGTGATTGAATTATTAGAGGATTTAGTATACGTAATCAAACTTTGACCTGCCAGGTGAGAAATTCTCTCATCCCAACAAATCTTCATAATTAAATGCTAGAGTTCTAAAACTTTTAATCCTCTTTTTTCACTCTGTTGTCAAATTTTCGGAACAGCATAATAAAGCCTAAAAAGATGCAGAAATTGTCCGCCACAAGTCTGATCTGGTTCCAGTAGTCCATGTGACGGCGAATCGTCCAGTAGGAAAAGTCACATTCGACGAGCAGTGTCATGATGGTGGTGGTCACCAACATGAACAGTGAGATGTCCCGAAGGAAGTAACCGGAAAGAAAACATATAGAGCTACTAAGGTATATCAACGTGACCACGTAACGGCTCCAGTCACCACCAGGGACGTGATACAGGAATGCCTTCTTGTCCTCCGTTGTACTGTTTAGTAAATATGCACAAGCGAACAAGTAAATTCCCACCGAAGTTTCACCGAGTCGCCGCAAAAATGGTCGACGCTTGGGGTCATTTAAGTAGGCGAATAAGAGAGCCATTCCAATCGTTCCGAGTTGCCGTGTAGCAATACGAACCTGCGGATCACAAGAAAGAACATCAGATGGAGTTTATACGAATTGAAATAAATTGTATCATAAAAATAAAATATTTGTAATTCTTGAGAGGTGCCTCATTCCTCAGAGCCATAGTGTGCTTTGACTAATAATTTCAGTCATCTTCAGGGATAAATTATAATATAATTACATTCCTACATTGTGAAACACCCTGCCAGAAAATACTGGCTCGGATGTGAATCGAACTCACGACTTAGGGGATACCGTCCCTGCTCTACCAACTGAGCTACCGAGTCCAGTTGGGAACAGCTCGCTAATTATATTATAATCTATCCCTGAAGATGACTGAAATTATTAGTCGAAACATTGTATCTTCGAATATATACCCAAAAATCACTTGTTATCGTGGCGATAGGCCGCGTACTTGTGAATTGGATTGAATTAGCGAGCTGTTCCCAACTGGACTCGGTAGCTCAGTTGGTAGAGCAGTGGGACGATATCCCCTAAGTCGTGAGTTCGATTCTCCCCCGAGCCAGTATTTTCTGGCAGGGTGTTTCACAATGTAGGAATGTAATTATCATAGTGTGCTTATTTATTATAGCATAATCTTTTATTTGACAGAGAAAACCATTTAAACCAGTTCTGTTTAGGCAAAAATGAGTTAGCTCATGAATGCAAGTGGTGCCGGGCCACCTCTGTAACATCACCCATCCCACCTCCTCCTTCATTTTGATAATCAGTGAGTCCATGAGATTACCATATGCTCACTTGGAAGACATCACTTGACCTCGCACTATAATTTTACATGTAGTCACCCACCGCCAATGGGATGATACTCTAACTCTACCGGATGATACAGAAAGAAACAAGTACATTCTATGCTTTACAAAATAACTCCTCAGAATTTCTATAAGTTTAATGGTACTGTAACTGGTTAAACACATGGGAAAAATATTAAGGGATAGATAACTGATATTTGTAAGAAGTTATCTCCCCTGATTGTGACTGCAGTCAGAGTTCTCCCCCTTGATTATGACCAAAAACATCAGTTGACCAGATTTGATCCCCATGCCGAGATGAGAAAATTATATGTTCATGTACACTTACCCTCATCCATTCTTTATATTTCAACTTGGGATTCGTGTACATGTGATAAGCAAAGAATGCTAATTGTCCAGCGTACACCAAAGCAAACTCTTTCCTCTTCCATCTACATGACATACAGAACCCACATAGGACGTACAAGCCAACTTGAATATAGATCAGTCTGGGTTCTAAAGGTGGATGGCTGGGAAAAAAAAGAGAGAATAAAGATTAGAGGAAATTGACAAAAAGTGTTTCTCTTCACAAAGCTGTACATAGAGCAAAAAACACTGTCTTCATGACAGTCATAAATAGCCATACTGTGCCATACCGGAAGTGCACACGCCCACACCACAAACGTGGTCGTAAACTAGGCAGACAATTTTTTACTGAAAAATTCATTCATTCAAATTCATTCATTCACTGTCGGAAGCAATAATCGGACGACCACATTTGTGGTGTTGATGTGTGCACTTCCGGTTTTTACTGAGGCCACCGTTTGCGCAGTCGACACTCCAGCGTGAAACCAAACATGGCGGAGCTGATCATATATTGAAGCGGGGACTGGTACAAAAGGCGGCGAAACCCACTCAAAAAGACAACAGATGTTGACCGTTCGGACGATTCGGACTAGTTCATGATACGTTTTATCGGAAAATGCATGATAAGGAGCAACTAAATCATTGTTTATACGATTCGGGCTTCTACACGACGATGGTGGCTAGGATGTACGTGGGACCTAATGACAGTATCATTAGGTCCCAGCTGGGGCTATCCATGGTCCAGTTTTCGCCTAATCTCAGTTTATTCGTACATGGATATTACATTGTTTAAACAAAGAGATGGACGTTGGTTCAACATTCTAAACAAACCTCTCCCTCTGTGCTCTTTCAGCAAGCAGCATTAGTAGCGTCACTGCATTAATAAAGGGAACACGGGCCAGTAAGAATACCGTTGCCCTGTCTACAAAACTTGAAGCAGACGCCATTTTGTCGATGTTACCGGAAGTGTAAGTTTTCTACATTCTCCCGTATTCGGCATTGTCTGCCAATCCTGGTATTGTTGGATGCCGGTTACGCATACGACCGAAATATGGAAAATACTGTTGTAAATATGATGAAGCGATGAGAGGAAAGCATCGCTCATGAGGTTTTAGAACTCACCAGGTTACATCTACATTATCACCGGAAAGGTAACATTGGTTTAGAAACTATCGGCTGCTTTGTAAGACTATAGTTGTCAAACACGCTTCAACTTCAGTTATTTCTTTAGTTCAACCTTCCGCAGAAGGGGGAGTGTCTAAAATGTCATCCAACTACTCAACACATGAACAACAACAACAGACAGTCACATGCATTAGTCTAAGGGGATCCAGGGCATTTCCCCCAGTGGACATTTCCCCCAGCGGACATTTCCCCCATGGACATTTCCCCCAGTGGACATTTCCCCCAGTGGTCATTTCCCCCAGTGGACATTTCCCCCACCCTATATTTTTAGGTTATTTTGAGGCTAATATAACATAATTTTCAAATAATTTGGCAAAAACTAAATTGTTATATTATATAGCACATTTTTAAACAATATAATGGATCACATAGTGATAACATATAATATTCATATACATAAGTATATATTTTAACATTTTAAGAAAACATTATATCACATAGTGGTACAATAAAAGATGTATTTTTAAACAATATAATTTTGTTCTATATATTTTTTTTTTACCTCAACTTTCACTGTAGTTCTCATCAAATGGCTTCTCTCAGCAGAGATAATCCTCACAACTTGAAAGGTGCTCAAGTTCAGAACTCCTCACACCTAACCTATTGTTTCTAAATAATAATCTTTTATTCATTCTCTGTAATCCTCACACCTATATTTTTATTCTTTTATTTTTCTTTGAAGTCTGATTAAGAACCATAATACAAGGTTAATCCCTCACAACATCAAAAATATACAAAAAATTGATGTCATTGACAAATTATTTGAAAACTAGTTCAAGCCTCAAAATAGCCTGAAAATATAAGGTGGGGGAAATGTCCACTGGGGGAAATGCCCACTGGGGGAAATGCCCACTGGGGGAAATGTCCATGGGGGAAATGTCCGCTGGGGGAAATGTCCACTGGGGGAAATGTCCGTACCCCAGTCTAAGGACCCTGCAGGCTGCACTGTTCTGTGTAACTGTTTCCCAGAAGTATGGGTAAAACTACCAGTAACGGGCTAAAAATATTCAGAGAGTGATCTGCAACAGCAAAGTAGATCAGGAGCATATCCCCAAATTAAACAGGTTGGGGAAAATACCTTGATCGGGGTATTCTGTTAGACGGGGGTATCCCAGCAGCCTTTGCGGCGCTCCCTGACAACTACCGCGTGGGCTAAAGCAAGGCATAGCGACGTATTCACTTAGCCCAGGCAGACCGCGCTTCTCGCCGTTAAATCGTATTTCCTCGACGTTTGCAGCTGGTAATCATTTGGAATCGATAATATATTATTAATAAAGTAACATTTAGCAGCTGAAAGGATCAATTGTGTGGTAAAGACTCAAGGAAAGGGTAATAAACAGCTCTAAATAACCCACAACAGTGATCTATAGGGCGCTAACCCAGCCGTTAAAATCCTGGGGTTAACACAGCGGCAACACCGTCATTGTCGGCATATAGCACGGATAATCTGTTTTAATTTCCCCCCATAAAGCTGTTAATTATCCATATTCAGTGATTGACTTGGATAATTAACAGCTTTATGGGGGGAAATTAAAACAGATTATCCGTGCTATATGCCGACAATGACGGTGTTGCCGCAATTG
This sequence comes from Hanleya hanleyi, assembly GCA_036873755.1. Lineage (NCBI taxonomy): Eukaryota > Metazoa > Mollusca > Polyplacophora > Lepidopleurida > Hanleyidae > Hanleya > Hanleya hanleyi. Next base: position 40,621 of record JAVTVY010014299.1, read on the forward strand.
ATCCTTTCAGCTGCTAAATGTTACTTTATTAATAATATATTATCGATTCCAAATGATTACCAGCCGCAAACGTCGAGGAAATACGATTTAACGGCGAGAAGCGCGGTCTGCCTGGGCTAAGTGAATACGTCGCTATGCCTTGCTTTAGCCCACGCGATAGTTGTCAGGGAGCGCCGCAAAGGCTGCTGGGATGTACCCCGTCTAACAGAATTATACCTCGATCGAGGTATAGGCCTATACCTCGATTGAGGTATAGGGCTATGCCAACTTCAGTGTTTGTATATTTATGGAAAATGTGGACCGCCACATGTACCCAGGACTGCATGATCTTTCAACAGCATGCATCTATGGCTTCATTGGTCCACGATTTTCACTGCAACTTATTGCTTTGTTTTATGCGACTAATCATTCAAATTAGCCACTTCAAAATTTCAAAATGAAACCTGGCTTCAAATGACATATTCGGTGAAATTTATTCTGTGAATGAAAATGGAAATGGTACTAGAAGAATTATCCTGATGCCGAATACAATTAGCAATATGTAATGTATGAGGAAAATACATGTGTATGGGTCCCTTAGAATTTCAGTTGTTATAATCATATGTATAACCTAATAGTTATTTAAATCCCGTTAGACAGTGATAGGAAGCTAGATGTATGTATAACCATGGCATTCATGTTCGTTTCATTATTATTCCTTGTTCAAACTATCTTTTATGTGATATATGTATATCTAATATCTGTTGCTCAACAATTAAATGTTTATTTTATTTATGGGTTTTACAGATCAAAGGTTACACCGTATAAGAGGAGGAGCTGACATACTTGAGGATGGCGTCCATATTGGACCAGTACGAGCAGGAATCTGCCAGAGCCGCGTCTGGAATGACCTATACCAGGGCTACCAGTATACCCGAACCTGTACGATCATAGTTCACTTGATTAGCCACCCTTTACTGTAGTTGATTTTAATGTATTTCGTAATAAACAGTCCGCTCAATTAGGCCATTGTCACTTAACTCAGTTAACTGGTTGTTTAGCATGACCAGCCCTCATCTATATTTTGAGGGCAAAGCAATGAAATAGATGAGGGATTCACATTTTCATGAGTAAAACTTACCCATTTTCTTCAGATTTGTTCCTACGAAGTAGGCTACAGATCGCAAATTGTCCGGTAATGAGTGAGTGAGTCAGTCAGTCAGTCCATCCGAATCCTTTCGTCGGCAAAATAAGGAGAACCGTTAACATTAGAACCTTGATTTTTGGCATGAACGTGCATTAGGGCATTGTTACCAGCAAGTTCTGAGCTGATCGAATTCTGATGAAAATTCAATTTATAATTAATTTTTTATTATTTATTGATGACTGGAGTGCACGGTCATGCCCATCGGGAACCCTTGACTGTACGCTTCACTGTGACTTTTAAGCGTCTGGGACTAACTTCGGCCGCCCAGCACTAAAGCAAAAAAAAAAAAAAATTATGCGCCCAGCACTCGAAAATATCAGTAACTTTAATGGTACTTGCCAAAATATGTCGGCATTATACGTTTCCAGGTAGCTCCGCCATGTTTTCCCTAGTAGTCCACGCCACGCTTCCCGAGCTGTATATGCCACGATGCATGAAGGAAGCAAATCATTTTATCGGAGAATGGAGGTTGTTATTTGGTCTGCTGCGAAGTTTTACCGAGCCACGAGTATCACTTTACATGTACATGTATTTTATAAATCATTGTCAGAAGCGCCAAGCAACTTTGAAAAACTTCTTCTCACAGAAGCGTCAGGGTATTTGTTGGCTTTCGGTGGTCGTTGTTGTTGTTCTAAGACGTCAGCTTCCAAAATATATTTTAATTACGGTATATCTATATTAAAAGCACACATGCGTACGTCGTAATCAGTCTATTAGATCTACATGTACTATGAGATATCTATAATATGGCTAGTTGAACAGTACACTTGAATCTAGTATTAAACTGGGGATTCTGGAGTAATCTATTTTTAGCCTCACTGTAATATGTTGACACACATTCCGATGGTATGGATCCGTTTTCACTCATTTGCTGGTCTTGGAATTCCGTTGAAGGCATATTATACTGCACGGTTTATATATCCAGCCTATACAACATTGCATAATTTCTTCAGTTCAGTCATTAGTTAAAAAATGTTCTACCTCAAAAAGAAATAAAAAATTACTGGATTTTATGAGAGAAATTACTAAATTTAAACACAACAATGACCCTATTATCTGTTATTACTGAAGAGATCAATAATAAAATCATCGTTGTGTTTTAAATTCAGTAACCTATAACCAGTTGTTTATTTTTTTCGTGTGTGCTTTATTGTTCATTGATTATTATTATGTACTCTCTTCAGATGAGGTACCTCGATGCCAAATAAATATATCCATGGAGAATGGCTCTCTTTTGATTCTTGCATTCTAACAAATCTCTGATCTTGACCGTTCTCACTTCAAATTTGTTTCTTTTCCAGTTTCCGGTCTTATTTTGGGACTTGAAACATTTACTTCTCAACTGCTCTGACAGAGCACCATTCCCTACGCTAATTTGAAAAAAAAACTCCTAATGCCGAGAAGAGGGGGTGGGGGGGTGCCCCGCTCTCTCGGACTCTCCTCCCAACACCTCGTGCTGTACTGCTGGGCTGATCAGTGCCCATGGTAATAGAAACTGAGGGCGATAATAGTTGCTATGCTAACGACTCACCAGCGATGACATCTGGAAAAGTTAATAGTTCCCACTGTCAATTTAGAGATGCTATATAAATTCTCTCATGGTAGCACACAGGGCCCCCAAGTCATCTCTCGAGTACACACTTAAATTATATCAAACCCTATTTCGTAGGTCCTGTGACGTTAGTCACACTGCCATGTTTATTAATTGGTTTGCAATTTAATAATAAATATTTATAGCATCTAGCATGTATATTTAAAAAATCAAGATCATGCTAAAAAAAAAAAAACAATCAAGTGACAATGGCTTTAGCCACAGTGATCAGCAATGCTGAGGCCAATGCTCAGCTGTAACATAAGAAACTTTGCCTTAGCAGCTTTACCTGTATATGCTCGCCTAAATTCCCGGAAATGATTAAAAAAAACACATTTTTTTTCTCAGAAGGAGGACGATGTATCATGAACCAAAATTGAGGTCAAGGTCACTTTGACCCGAAAAAAGGAAGTTGTAAAATATCTGTTATTTGTGTAATTGCATGGCTACCATGTGAAGGTGGGGTTCTTGGGATTTGAAAGGGTAAAAGACCTTCCAGCTTTAGGTTGTACTTCTGTTTTCTATGTCTGATACGTACACATTCTTCACAGTCACGTTTATGTTTGTATTTTCTCAGATTGGTGGTGCTGGAATCATCGATGCTCGCTTAATGGAAACAGAACAGCCAATATTTAACAAGAAGAAAGTCAACTTCAAGTAAGATTAGAATATTAGCCTTCAAATTCTGGTGAATCTCATGTCTCAGTTTCAAATTTCTCAAGTTATTAAATGTTTGAATGTAGTTAAAACTGCACCAAACTACATTGTATATAGCCTACATGTATATTTCTTTTCTTCTTTTTTTGTGAAAAAAATTTATCTCAAAATATTCACAACCTAGTTATATTTTATTGCATTATGATATCAAACTAGGGCCATCTCCCCATGACAGTCCTTATCATGAACCCAAATGTGAGGGGGCCCTCGGTGGCCGAGTGGTCTAAGGCGCTTCGCTGGTGACCGCTAGCCTCACACCGCTGAACCGGCACGGGTTCGAGCCCAGCTGGTCCATGTGTGAAAGTCTGTCAGTTACTTGCCGAAGGGCGGTGGTTCTCTCCGGGTACTCCGGCTTCCTCCACCAACCAAACTGACTGTCACCATATGAGTAAAACAAACTTGAGTGTGACATTAAGCCAAATTCCCTCCTCCTCCTCCAAATGTGAGAATGCAAATATATGTGAAAGAACAAAGTCGAGTCTTACATGTAGCATGCTTACATAGCCAGGAGTTCATTCATGTATAAAATAGGAGTTTGAAACAATTGAAGTTACTGATTTCAAGCAAGCAACGCAATTACACAGAGGGAGTAACCTAATTGAATCGATTTTTGAAAATTAAAAGTAGAAATAGTGCTCCATCAGAAGTTCTTAGGGGAAATTCATGCAAAAAGATGCTAATGAATCTCAGATCTGGAGAAACTGAAGAAAAAACATGATAAAGATGTCTCCTTTAAACATGTTAAATGATGAGTCGGCTAAATTATGCTATAATACATTGCTGTAAAATTTGCATGATATCTCTCCTTTCTGGAAAAAATAATTCTTCTTTTTCAGACCTCCAGACCCAATCACCCACCTGGCAGTATGTAATAACTTCCTGGTTATGGCCATGAGTAGTAATATCTTACTGAGAATTGACCTAGAACATCCAGATCAACCAGATGGTAAAACCTGAATATTTTCATTATGGGAATGTTTATTTATATCCTTTTTCAGAAAGTGAGTTTTTGCCCCCTAATCACTGCACTTTAACCCTAGCATCAACAACATTTTGCTTTGATAACTAATCTGCCTTTTTCACATTAGTCCTTAGACAAAGCAATTGCCAAGGCACATCGACAGGTGTATTGATGCAAGATCCCCAGCTTCAGTTTGTGGTTCATATTTTAATCAGTGTAGGATATAGTAGGATTGATCTCTATTTATGATACGTACAGCGGTTATAAATAGTTAAACATCTGACCTATAAATATAGGCTGGAGAGGGAGATTATGAACCCTAAAATTACACAGAGAATCATGTGTCAACAATGCACCCTTCGATGCACTGGATCCATTCTTTTGTCTTAGAATTAAAGTGGAAAGTTGGGATTTCACCCATTTCACATTGACAGAGTCCACGTAAATCATTCAATCAGGTTGAAAAAAGAACATGAGAACCTATATTCACATGTAATATCACATGAGTTATTGAATCTTTATGTAAGTACATAATATCTGACATGTATGGTACAGCATTATTTTATGGTTTTTATGGGGGCTGTTCTAGTTGGGTATTTCCAATGCATGTTGTTGTTATCATTTCAGAGGTAGAGATAACAAAGGCGATAGAGGATCGTGTTCATCGGATATTTCTCGACCCCACAGGTCGTCACCTGATCGTCAGCATGGAGTCCACAGAAAACTTTTATCTCTCCAAGAATTCTAGAAAACCAAAGAGCATTGGGAAACTCAAGGTGAATTAATTTTCATCTATCAGTTTACTTTTATACAATGAGTGCAGATCTCCAGGTCTCTTTACCCTACTGTAGATCTGATGTCCATATCTGCTGGTACCCATAGGTTAGCAATACAAGAACATAACATGAGTGTAACCCACATTCATTCAAGGAGTTTGACTTGCAGGACAAGAGGCTACTACTATTGCTCTAAAAAGATGAGGGTGAGACTCACAAAGCTCCTTGTCTTTCCCCAAGCAATTGAGAAATATGCTGAGAATGTGCAACATATTTATGACTTGATTCACTATTCACTAATCATCCAAAATTGTCCTTTTTAGAGCATATCATTAATTCTGCAGATATAACAGCTACATTCAAGCATATATCACAAAATCATAGATTATTACACAAAAAGGAGCATAACTCTGTAAAATAAGGGCCAAGATGAATAATTTAGAATAAAAGTAGATAAATAAGTTTTCAACATTTGGTAGCTGTACCGAACACAGATATAACTGGTTACATTCAAGCATATCCTAGATTATTACACCCGAAAAGGGGCATAACTCCATAAAATAAGGGACCAGACGATGAACTTAATATGTATGCTTCTAGAATACAACCAGATAAATAAGTTTCTAAAATTCGGTAGCTGTATCGAACATGGATCTGCAGATTACATCTATTACATCTGAAAAGGGGCATAACTCCATAAAATATGTGCTAATTTTTTGTAGACATCTGGAATACGACTAGATAAAAAAGTTCCTCATAATTTGGTAGCTGTACCAAACACAGTTAATTAGATATAACTGGTTACATTCAAGCATATATCACAAAATCAGAGATTATTGCACCTGAAAAGGGGCTGAGACGACTAATTTTCTGTTGGCTTCTAGAACAAAACTATATAAATAAGTTTCCAAAATGTAGTAGCTGTATCAAAGACAGTTCTGCAGATACAGTTCATTAAATTCAAGCATATATATCATGAATTCAGAGATTGATACATATCTAAATGAGCATAACTGTAAAATATGGACAGAGTGGAGCCATTTTCGATAGGTGTCTGCCTTATAACTAGATGAATGAGTTTCCAAAATTTGGTCACTGTATCTCCAGTGGTTTTGCCTAAAATGTGGTAACGGACGGATGGTCGGATGGTCGTATGGACGGACGCACATTACGACGACAATACCCCGAAGCCAAAATGGTTGAGGGGTAAAAACCACAACACAGACATTTTTTGTTGACTTTCCCACACAAATTTTAATGGATAGTCCTCTTGTCATTTTCCCAGTTTCTGGTAAGTTACGAGAGGGAAAGACGCACGAGGACTTGAAAAAAAAATGGCTTGCCCTCATATCATCACATCTGAATGCCCTTCAGTTTTGCACTGAAATATCCTATCATTTCCCAAGTTTTCAGATTAGTCATATGTATACTATTTATGATAACTCCAAGGATTCGCATCTTTTATTCACGCTTTTATACATTTACTGTGTTTGAATATTTCCATGCCAGATCGTGCTGGTATATTTCTCCACCATTATGTCATACATAACCAGTCTTTTAATTCTCACTCCCAGGGCCATCATATAGATTCTGTTGGCTGGAACTGGCAAAATGCAAACGACAACACAACTGGGGCAATCTTACTGGGCACAAGTAAAGGTGAGACAAACTATGTGTAAAATAAACTGTAGACAATTCAGTGCTGCAACTACTGCAACTCACCAAGTTTTTAAGGGTTCTCAAAATGATCGCTAGAGAGTTGTGCCACAGAGCAGAACATTCCCTGCTTGTAGAAATTAGAAGATGTGTCATGGACAATAACATTAACATTAAATCAATGACTAATATTCTGATTACTTCTCATATTTAGATCAGGATTTCCAGCTGCTATGATCGAATGATTACGAAGTCTTTAAGAACAATAATATATTCCTACCATTTCTTTTTCACTGCAGGTTTGATATTTGAGACAGAACTGACAGCCAATGAAGACAGTAAATTCTTCCAAGGAAGTTTAGACCAGTATTTGAGACAGGTAAGTTTTTCTATTGAAGTTATTTTCAGAAATCATGAAAAAAATGTCTATTTTCCTCATCGTATTAGCTTAATGTTTATTACTGGTTTTAAAGATGACATGCGAAAGTTTTTAAATTTTTCTTATATAGGTTGAATATAAATGATAGAAATATTGGTCTATCTTCTTAGGTTGGTTTAATTCGAAGTTTTTTTTGTGTCTGCTAGAAGCATTTATAAAGTTCACCAGACCCAGCTGAATTCCGATTTGCAAACCCCCATCGTTTATCTTTCCTTGATTGTGACAACACATCAGACCAGCCATCCGAAGACTGAATGTTACAAGTATTGACGTCTGGCCAGGTGGTCTGACGTAATGCCACAAACAAGGGCTGATAAGCGATGCTGATTCCAATTGACCGCATTTCAGATACCAACTTTTGAGCATTTTTCTAAAGTTAGTACTAGGAGACAAAATATGTCAAACAATACCAAACAAAGTATTTAGGCTGGTATTTCCATCATTATTATCCAATCCATGAAGTATACGAAAAGGAAATAGGGAAAACCTTTACATTTCACCTTTAAATTCTATAACATATTCCATACTGGTACACCCTTGCGAAGAAAATGCACCAAGATTGTGGTTCATGGAGTTGCCTGATTTGTGGTGATTAAATCCTCTAATAATACAATCCCAGGAAGTGGAACTTTGCACCAAAAAAGTAGGAGGTGATCAAATTTATTAGAACAGAAAGTTAACAAAATGATTTAAAATCCATGAAGGTAATCTATTATTTCTTTGTTATTTTAATGATTTTGATAGGTCGTAAAAATTATTAGGAAGACTGATTGAATTTTTTCCACAAAATTGGTGCGTGATTGAATTATTAGATGATTTGCCATAACTCCTAAAGCCAATTGTTTCTGGAGTGAGGTGCTCAGCTTCTGTCTGACTTTCCCAAACACTTTCTCTTTTCTTGTAGCTTAAACTTCCCTTAAAGCCCCAGGAGGTACTAATGTTGTTGTTGTAAATTGTCTGTCTTGTCTTTAACTGCCTGCCTGTCATATATGCTTTAGATGTTCTCTCTGTGTCAGTCTTTAATATTTTCCCCATGTCTACATGTTTGCTCTCATCAAAATCAAATGGAAAACGCGACACTCGAACCCAAGAGTCCGGCATGTCACTGGTATGTGTAATTTCTCCTTATACCAGAGACGGTGTCTCCTAGCATAAGAGTAATGGTCTCTTGAAAACCTGGTGCAAATTCTGAGTGTGCTTGTTCTCAAAGTGTGCTCTGAGTGTGCTTGTTCTCAACAGAGAGGAGTGTTGCATGAAATCACAGCTAAACAGGAGTCCTAGTGTATGCTTTTTTCAATAAGTTTAGTGTATGATTTCCAAAAGATACCCTGTTTGCATGTTTATCCTCCTTATACTGATAAATGCTTCAAAATTACAACAGGGTCAAGTCTTGCCTGTGTTAAACAAACACTGGGTTAAGATTCAGTTGAGTGATGAAACACTCCCCATCATCATTTCACTCCTTGATAGTTCTATTTTTGGTAATCAATAGAGACTGGATATGCATGCATGCCAGTTTCTCCAGGGAAAATCAATCAGAGGGTGTCTCACTGATGGTAGGACTGAGAAGGTACATGATCTGATATGATGAGAACAGTACTTCTGTGAATCACAAATATGTTACAGTCCAGTTATGATGGACGAATATCTTCACTGGACCACTGGATTATGTTGGGTGCTGTATAATTTGGTAGACTTTTATTATTTGTGATTCGATCGCTTTTGCAAAAATCTTTTTTGGAATATGTGCTAAGAAATAATGCTGCAGTTATTTAGAGGAAGCTCAAATAGCTCTCTATTGAACTGCCCCAACCAGAGCTATTTTTTCCCATGGAAACGTACTGCTGTTTACCCCTCGGCCTTGGGGTATTGTCAACATGTATGTGTGTATGTTTGTCAATCTTCGTTTTGCCTTTACCCCCGTAACTCAAGAATGACTATATGCCTAGGAGCACCAAACTTACAGCACACATACAAAATCGGTGAGGTTGACCCATATTTCCCCAGGTCATCATGTCAAACTGTGCCAATTTATCACAATTTTCTAAAACCATATCTCAAAAATGACTATGCATTTAAGAGCGCCAAACTTACTTGACAAATGCATGTGATCTTTGAGCAGAAGCCTATTGAAAATCACTGAGATTGACCTAATTTTCTGGGTCACTAGGACAAATTTGTCCATTCATCACTGGCTGTGTATTACCATCATATTTGAGGTATGACCAGACCTAGTTGAACTGAACTTACACTAGACGCACATCAGATCATGGACTGCAACCAAAATTGTCCTTGGGAATGTACGTCTGTTTATCTGTCTCAGTTTTCTCATTACCATTTCTATCTCAAGACTAAATATGCCTAGGTACACTAAAGTTACACCACACATGCATGGGGTTATGACACAGAAGCCTAACGAAAATCAGTCGGATTGATCCATTTTATTCATGTCACCAGGTCAAATGGTCATTTTTTTTAATTTTTTTTTTTAATATTTGAAGAATGACTTGCTTGGGGAGCAACAAACTTGCATAGAATATGCATTTGGTTATAGAGCAGAAGTCTGTCACAAAGTGAGAGTGACCTATTGCATCTTGGCATCAACTGTTTGTTCATCAACCAGGGTCCTATTTAAATACATATACCTCCAAGGCTGACGAGTTCTTAGTGATTTGCACGGTTCATGTTGATCTAGATATGTTGCTGTAATAAACGAAATACTCTCTTCTGTTTCACTCATTCCTTTGCTTGTCTTGGCATTCCCTTGAGCATGTTACTCTATAGGTTTTATTCAATAGAATGGCAATATTAGCTCAGAGGAGAACTGTACAGAGCACCAACTGGTCTCAACTTCTGAATCCCAAAACATGCTATGACGGAGAAAAAATAATTTTACATGAATGTTTGTCTCAGCATGTCGAAGAGATCAAAACACTAAATAGATGTGAAATATTTTCTTGAGTGTCTTGCCCGTGGAACCCCTAGCTACATGTACATGTAGCTGTGCACGCGTTCAGAGTTCCTAATCTCCCTAGTATAATCCGTGGCGTGTCCTCCTCCTCCTACTCCGCTTTACTCACTGCACAGCGGGTCGCATAGGTGTGGCACGGGATAGGGTGGGGCGAGAGACCTGTGGTTTTCACTACCTGAGATTCCATGGGCCAGGCTTGCACCCTACAGTAGAAAGGGTCGACTGCATATGCGCGATGAGTAGTGCGCGATGAGTAGTATAGAAAGGGCACACGATCTCCCTATGTTAATAAAAGGAGCTGAACTACTATACTTATTATAAAGATCTCTTTGGTCGAACCAAACAGAAAATTCTCCCACCACTGTTGCTATACCAAGATCCTCTGTAAGTATATGTAACCTAGGAGTATGTTTTTCTCACACTCAGCTGTTCAACCTAGGGAAGGAGAAGCCTGTACCTGTGACAGGACTAGAGTTTGACAGAATGCCCGCCAGTACCATGACCGAATACAAGTACTATATCCTAGCTACCACACCAGGGTAAGTGTCTCTATTGATTCGCACATTACAGGCTCTCGCTCATAATTTAGCATCCCATGAAGATTCAGATTTCCACTATCGTCGTGTGACACTGCATGAAAATACAGTCAGTCATTGTCAGTGCCACCGTTTTTCTATTATTCATTATTTTAACCTAGGAATTGTGTTTCAGGGGCTTGGATTTATTTTAATTACATGTGATATCAAATTTTGTTGCTTCTCCATTATTTCTACATTAAACATTATTCCATCATGTAAGATATACCTAAAGCTATCATATCAGATGCAATCATTAACTATCGGAGGTATAATTTTGTAGGCGGCTGTACCAGTTTATTGGGAATATATCCACTTCAGCTGAGCCCCCAATGTTTCAACAGGTGTTCCAACAGTATGAGGATATACCAGGTGAGATTTCTCATGATCATTAAAGGTGAAATGCAAAGGTTTTTAGATTCTTCTTTTTATATTTTATATAGGTTTAATAATGATAGGAATAACTGTCTGTTTTACTTCGATTGCTTAAATTTGAAATGTTTTGCCTGCTAGTCACATCAGACCAGTCGCCCGATGACTGAACATTACAAGTATTGACCTCCGACCAGCTGGTCTGGTGTGACGTCACTGACCAGAGCCAAGCAAGGGCAGATAAGCAATGCAGATTTCATCTCTCAAATTGGCAAGAATTGGAATAACAACTTTGGAGCACTTTTCTTTGACAGAATACTAAACAAAGTGAATAAGATGATATTTCCATCATTAATTAGCTCATGAAGAATAAAAAAAATAAAAAACTTTCACCTTTAACCAATACAAGCCACAGTTCATGATTCCTAGTAATGTTTTTCATATGCTCCTCAAATAAATTTGTACCGAGAATGTGATTGAGCTCCATGATTTTCTCTTCAAACTGTCCATTTTCATCTTCCCCTTCCACAGAACAATTCCTAGAGCTGCCTGGTAACTTTGGTTACAGCGAGTTACGTCTGTATCAGCCCAAGTTCAGGGAGCAGGCACGCAGCTTTGCTTGGATGACTGGGCCAGGGGTGTTCTACGGCAACGTTGACCTCGCAGGGGGAGCCGGCCAACAATCTGTTACAACCAAAACAAAACTTATTGCGTATCCTTTCTGCAACTCTTATATTGCAACTGTACAGGTCAAGTATAAAACCAGCGTGAGGGTTTTATATTTGCTAATGTAGATAATAAGACGTTTCATCACAAGATAATAGCTAAGTTTTCTAAGACCATACATGAAGTAGCTAACAGTCATATAGCAATTGAAACTGAGGCCTGATTGGAGCTACAGTGATCCGTCTGATAATTATGCCCCCCCTCTAACTAGAGGCATGGCAAAAAAAGTGACTGAAACAGAATTTTTATAATTATCCAAATTAGGCCTCCACCAACCAATAAACAACAGAACAATGGCGGGGCAGTGTCGGATTAAAGCGGAAGGGGGGGCATACAATTGAGCAATCTCTGATTGCTTCCTTCCTGTGTTCAATCCTATCACAAATCAATTACTCGCAATTGAAGACAAAATTCATTTAGCCATTAACGATCTAAAACCCAACAGCTGGTTTATTCATGCAGTCAAGCTATTAATGAAATACGATCTGTCGGATTACACCAGCATTGGAAGGAGCTGATCAATCTTGCCGCTGACAAAAAGAACTCGGTCCGCTACCTTGAAACCAGAAACCTAACTCCGCGCTCCCCTCACCCTATATGGCAAAATGCAGGGCTGAACAAAGCATCTGTTACCAAGGCAACGGTAAAAGTAAAACTCATCTCTGGGGTTTACCGTGTCCAGGCACTACAGGCAAAATTCAACCAATACGACAATAGCCTTTGCTCACTGTGCAGACAGGAAGTGGAAAACCGACTCCATTTCCTACTGAAATGCGAGAAGCTCAGTGAGATGAGGAAACCATTCATAAGGAAAATCTCCATGACACTCGAACAAGACTGTGGCACTGTCGCGATTGAGTATATCACGCATCAGGACAAACTGCTCCTGCGGAGTTGTCCTGGACTGTACGCACTCCAGCCTATGCAGAATAGTAAATCTGAAAGACGAAACAAAATCTGAAATAGAATCCATTACCAGGGGACTGTGCTATGCACTGCACGAAAACCGAAACAGGATGATCGATGAAGTGTCAACATGATGGGGTAAAATGTGTGTATATATTCATGTGCTTCCAACAAATGCTACTAATGGTGCTTAGATTAGGGTAGGAAATTACTAAAAATATTCATCATTTAACGTATCTATGGTACGGTTCTCCAGGAATTGGAGGAAACTACAACAACTGAACTGAGTGACTCTATATTTGATCACCCTCTCAAATCATTGAAATAACAAAGAAAAGGCATAATTTTTAACTATTTTGTCAACTTCCTGTTCTAAACATTTTGATCACCCCGGGATTACTTCCAGTGATTGAATTATTAGAGGGATTACCATATGCATAAGAGAATCCTAAATCTGATTGGTTAAACTATTAATGAGCTCAAACTGCTGGATTCTCCTAGGCTATATCATCCACCAAGGTTTCAGCTGATCAGTACACTTTGTAGGCTCTGTAGTTTAGACCGGTTCTGGTCATGTGTAAAATGCAATAGAGAACCAATCCCTCATCCCAGAAATTCTACAAATGAGCTTCCATAATGTAATACTGATAATATTTTGGGATAGTGACTGACAGCTTACCCTCCATTGCTGACCATATCTGTATGCTGCATGCCTTCGCTGTACATAGTATACACTCTGCAGCCAATAGGTCAGAAACCCGTACTCTGAAGATCTGTATCACACAGATTAAAATTGTCTGGATTTTATGTCGTGCCTGCTTAGCTACCCTGTCACTCTGTCCAGTTGCTGTGAAATTCGCTGCGTCAATGAACTATTACCCTTGGATAACAACCAATCACAATTAGCGAGACATGCCGAGGACATAGTTGAGAAATAGGGAGATTATGTCCGTGTTAAGAAGTCAATACAAGTGATCAAACTTTTGCAGTGGATAATATACGAGCGAGAGCACAAAGCTTATTATCCAATGTTTGCAAGGTACTGATAGCTCTCCTGACAACAATTTTTGACAATTGTACGAGTCCAGTGATAGCCAGCACTGTGGACTAAAATACAAATTCTCTCAGAATAAGGGAGCTCATATTACATATTTACCGGTCTTAACATTGCTTACCGGTGCCTGAGAATTTTTGTAATAATTTTGTCAAATATTGAAAGAAGTTGTGTTATCTTGAGATTCTATGTGACCTTGACCTTTGTATAAGATACCCTCGTGAAGACAATGAGCGCAGTCTGTCTCCTATCTCCATCGTTATAACAGAATTCCATGTTCTTATTCTCTTCCCAGAAAGGTAAGAATAAAGGAATGTTGTACTGATAAGTTCTCAAATAATTATCTCACTCTATTACCATTCAGTCATGCTCAAATCTTGATTATTCAACCTGAGAAATTATGAATTACAATTCTGCGAGCTGAAAAATGCTGGAAACAGTATTAAAATTTTTGAAGATCCTATCCCATATTCTGCAAATATTTTCTGACGAACAAGATTGCTATGTTCTACTTTCGGATATCCATCTACAAGTATGCCTGCTGACATGAAATTATGAATAACATTAAAAAAATCAAGGACACCTGCCATTAACATTATTAATTTTGAGTAAAAACTATTTTTCTCGTTTTTTCTCTTCACAGGTTAAAAGCTGTCTGTGTATTGAATGATCAACTAATTTATGATGACATATATGCTGATGTAAGTATTCCGTTCATCACCGTGTCATTAATCCATTGAAAACTATTTGGCAAATGCCATTGGCTGCTCATGCTTTGGCAGGAACCTTGAACATATTGAACTTTCAACCAATCATCGGATTCCTACTACATGTAAGATGAACAGATCATGGATGAACCTTGTTATTTTTAAAATTTATTTATTTCCACTCACTTTATGACAATTAGTTTTAAGTGTGAGTCACATTGTACAGAGTTTAAAAGTATATAATATTGATTTTAATGTTAGATAATTTTGATTTTTTTTTTTTTTTTGACATGTGTGACTGTAACTGGCTGTTGTGTATTGACTGTATGCCAGCTTATATAGGTTAATACATATAGGTTTTTCTGTTGACTGTTGATGTTTTATTTGAGCAGCGGTTTGGCAAGCTGTTGGGTCTGTGTAAGGATCCTATTCGGGGTACAATCTGGGCATACACCCCTCAGTGTGTCTTCAAATACAAGGTCGTCAGAGAGGCAAGGTACATTTACAGCTCAAGTTTACTGATTGATTAGTCTAATTGAGGTCATCGACATTCTCTAATGAACTATATCAAAGTATAGGTGAAGTAAGCCAGAAATTACTCTCAATGAGGACTTTTCGATATCGGCCTCAGACGGTGTGTGCATTGAGGCATGACCCACTCTGGGCTTCACCTGTGGATTTCTAGGTAGTTGACTTTCGTTTCTCCTTGTGCTTCAGTGTGGAGTAAATCTCTAACTAGCGTCTGACATACTTTCAACTTGAGAGTTGCCAAACTATTCACTGGGATAATCATAATGGTACAGTCTGCAAATACTAGGTTAATTTGATGCATATTGAACAAATTTATACCATTTATCACTGATTAAAAAAAGTGCTGTACTGGCTAGGCTGGTCAGTGTCCAGGATAATAGGAACTGTGGACACTCTGATGTTCTGGCACATGTAGCCACCGTCGTGATATGACTGAATAAATGCTGAGAACGACGTCAAATCCGACTCACTGAACTGATTAAAAACATGCCTCCATGTTGTAGCAGAGGAAGAAATGAAATCTGACTACCAGAAATTTACAGACGAGGTTCAGAGTTGGTCATGCCTCACTGACTGAGATGGATATCGGGAAGCCCCATTGATAAACAAACACGTGTATATTCATACGAGTGTACCTTCCAATCGGGTCTGTCATACTCATGATGGAAAATACATTGTGATACACCATAACCACTTTATCTTTGATGTGATGTTTTCTACATTGAGTTAATAGCTGTCAATTGTAATGACTACTATTAAATTTGAGTTATTTTGTGCTAGCAAGTTTTAAAGAACATCTGCCAATAATAAGGACTGATACAAGTATTTTTGTTACCAAGTTACCTGTATCATTCAGCATAATGTTACAAGTTCACACATATCTTTACAGGGATGTCTGGCAGATGTATTTGGATATGGAACAGTTTGAATTGGCCAAGCAATACAGCAAGGTAGGACAACTGATATTAAACATGCAGTACTGTAACTATAACCCAGTCACAGAAAGTTAAACTTCAGTGAGGCCACACCAATTTCATTTTTTGTTTCATGGGCAAATTTTGTTTTTTTGTTTTTTGTAGATTGGAGGCAATAAAAAAATTAACAAGAGCCCAAGGGGCTTCAATATACGCCCGTATATCTTGAATTACATTGGTCTAAATTTCAAGTTTGTTTAATAGCCTTGATTCCAATTGCTAGCTAGCAATCCAGAGAAAGGTCTACAATTTTGTGCTTCTGAGAATATAACATATATCACAGCTTATATTGAATGATACACTAAAATGAGCTTAACTCTTGGTACATGTAACTAGTTGACCTTGGAGCAAGAGCCGAGAGCTCGCATATCCCACACTGAAATCGACAATAGTCAACCACAAGAAAATAGTAGTTTTCCTGCAAATGGATTTCTTTCAAACGAGAAAATTTTTAATGAAGGGAGAAGAAACTGATGAAGTAAACCTTTGTTCTTGAGTTAATAAACAGGTGTGAAGTTCATAAAGGACCCCTCTCCCCATTAAATTAGTAAATGTATGGTTTTTATTTCACAACAGTTTAACTAAATGTAGCTGTTTCAAACTCCACAAGATAAATGCCATATATATGTAGGGAAGAGAACTCTGAATATTCCAACCTAACACATATAGTCAGCTAAACTTGATTCAGTTTTGGGGGACTGTGACCTTGACCTTTGACAAATTGATGTATGGCTCCTCTTTGCCATGCGAGTAAGGTATACTCAAAGTTTGGTACCAATCCATACCTTGAAACTACAGTTATCGCACGGACAACAAATGTATGGATGAATGGACAGAACGCAGCCAACATCAACATTGCATTACATGACCTCATCTTCGACAGGCATAGGAAAATGTGACTTTTAATGATTTCCTGATTTTGGGGTCACAGTGACCTTGACATTTGACCTTGACCTAAATATTGGTACATGACACATTGTCTTCCCTCAATGTATCAATGGACACAAAAAAAATCATGATTTTTATGAATTTCATGATTTTGGGGGTCACAGTGACCTTGACTTTCGGCCTTGACCTACATTTTGATACGTGACACATCATGTCCTCCTAATGTATCCAGACACAAAAAAAGTAATTTTCAAAGATTTCTTGATTCTGGAGTCAGTGACATTGACCTTGACCTAAATTTTGGTACATGATAAACTGTCTCCCCGTAATTTCTCAATGGACACAAAAAACCATGATTTTTAACAATTTCAAGATTTTGGGGTCCTTGACCTTTGACCTTGACCTACATTTTGGTATGTGACACATCGTGTCCCCCAAATGTATCTACTGACACAAAAGAAATGTTGTTTTTAAAATTTTCTGATTTGGGGGTCACAGTGACCTTTGACCTTGATCTAATTTTTGGTATGCGACACTTCATTTCCCCCTATTGAATTCACTCACAAAGAATTGGTAATTTTTAATGCTTTCCTGATTTTTAGGTCGCACAGAGTTTTGACCTTGATTCTGGGGTCACAGTGATCTTGACTACTGACCCGGGTCTAAATTTTGGTACATGACAAAACGGCTACCCGTAATTGCTCAATGGACTAAAAAAATCATGATTTTTAACAATTTCATGATTTTGGGGTCACAGTGACCTTGACCTTTGGCCTTGACCTACATTTTGATATGTGACACATCATGTCCCCCTAATGTATCTACTGACACACAGAAATGTTATTTTTAATAATTTCCTGATTTTGGGGATACAGTGACCTTTGACCTTCGACCTTGACCTATATTTTGTTATGCGACACTTCATTTCCCCCTAATGAATCCACTCATAAAAAATTAGAAATTTGTAATGAATTCCTTATTTTCGGTCACACTGACCTTTGACCTCTGACCTCGACCTACATTTGGTATGCAACATATCTTTTTCCCCTAGGGCATCCACTCATCAAAAATTAGAACTATAGATAGAAAACTGTCAATGATTCATGATTTCCTGATTTTAGGCAACAGTGACCTTTGACCTCTGGCCGCGACCTCAATTTCGGTACGCGACACATCGTCTCCACCTAGCGTATCCACTCACAAAAAATTGCAACTGTGGATAGAAAACGTTCACAGATATAGACCGGACACGAACACTTCAGTGATTTCCCGTTTTTTAGGCCAGTGACCTTTGACCTCTGACGTTGACCTTCATTTTGGTACGCGACACATCGTCTCCCCATAGGGTATCCACTCACCAAAAATTAGAACTGTAAATAGAAAACTGTTCCAGATATAGACCGGACACGACGGACGGACAGACGGACGGAAACCGCCATCACATAATACGTCCGCCTTTTGGCGGGCGTATAAAAATAAAACTGGACATTAGAAGTTCACTGCTTTCCTTCTGCAGGTAGATGAGTTTCTGCTCGTCTGGTCCTGTTTTATTTTTATCTTCAGTATTGCCTCCAATTGCCTATGAAACAAAAAACAAAATGGTGTGGCCTAATTCAAAAACATAGAATCAGTCTTAGGCTCTAATAATCCACTCATCCTATTAATATTCAATTACCCTCAGATTTTGATTCATCATTCTGATAAATTTGATCACCTCCCACTTTTCCATTCCAATAAATTTGTTCACCTTCTGAAAGTGTTGTAATTTTTTATGCAGGACAGTCCCGTTTACATGGATAAAGTGCTCACGAAACAAGCAGAGTATTTTTTCAAGCAAGGAGAGTAAGTGGAAACTATATATATTGAATGCATTCATTTACTGCTGGTGCCAAACTCATGAGGGCTCGGTTCGAATCCCACACGGGACTCGCTTCAGCGCTGCTGTCTGTGTATTACCAAGGAAGTATCATCCTAATAATGATTAGTTATAAACGTATATATAAATTTCCATTATATTCAGTATTAGATTTAAAGCTCGACTTACCAAACTTATACCAGATATACATCAGGTCAAGTTCTAATGCCTATTTAACACTAGTGAACTTACCATCACTGTGGGTCAAAATATGAGCAACCATATATTCATCTCCATTGTGAATATAGATCTGATCATGAACCCGGTCTCAGTTTAAGTACCCCCCGAGGCAGATGGGTTCTTGGCACTCTCCAGTGTTCAATTGAGAGCTCTTCCTTAATATGTTTTTCTAGTTCAGTTTTTCTAGCTTCCTGAATGCCACTTGAATTTTTTCTAACTTCCTGAATGGCACTTGAATTTTTTAGTCAACTATATAAAATTTTATCCTCCAGCTGCCACATTATAATCAGGGACTAGTGTACACCTTATTGACCTTGTATGTTCACAGGTATGAGAGGAGTGCCCTGACCTTTGCCATGACACAAAACTCATTTGAGGAAATTGCATTAAAATTCATCAAACTAGAACAAAAAGAGGCACTTAAGACATTCCTACAAAAAAAGTTGAATTCCCTGAAGATGCAAGTAAGTTGATTGTTACCATGGTTACAGCATGAATTAAAGAATTCTGATATGGAATGTAGTCATTGGATTTGGCTGTCCTACCTTCCCAACTGTGGACAATTTGACTATAACTGCCAACCAGTTTGTAAAGAAGTTGAATATTTAATTTGGGGCAGTTGTTATATATGTATGTTGATTTTCTTACTTCAGTGAAACCTGTGAGTACTGACACCTGGGTAAACTGACAAACCTCAAAATACTGACATTATTCATGGTCCCAATACTGATATTTATTTCCCAAACCTACACCTGCTTTGCTATATGCCTTAATTCCGCCAGGAATATCCCATACAAACGTTAAAACGGAAGTTTAAAACAAAAGTTATCTCCCCTTGGGGAGTTACCTCCCTAGGGAGTTATCTCCCTTTGGGGAGCTCTCTCATCTCAGCCAGGATATATAAGCCAGCTCCCAGTATTACACTTCCTCTTTTCTCGTTTGTAACCTCCAGTGGTTACTTCAGGGAGTTCCATACAGCTAGTTGTTGTTGTTAAATTTGCACTCTATTCACGGAAAAGTTTTCCATTATGTCTGAGTATTCTCTCCCAATTGTTTCAAATTCTTGCAGTTTGTGTGGGCGAGTTTCGACTCGTCTAGACGCCCACACACGTTGTTTCGCGTGTAAAGATTTATGCTATGGAAATAACACATGTGCTGAATGTAAATTTTGGGATTTGTGTACTTGGAAAAATTATGCACAAGCACGTAGGTCTTACCTACTGCAGGCTTCTGAAAAGCCCGATCTATCGGAGGTCGATAGACGTATTTTTGAAATTGCTTTAGTAAAAGACATCAAAATTAATGAGGATTTCGGAGGTCCCGTTTTGGATTTGGCTTCTAAATTGAAAAGTCCGGCACCTTCGTCTGGGTCTGCTAATATCCCGCCTAGTGGCAGGGTTCTACAGGAAGATAGCCAGTGTGTTCTTGAAAGTCTGGCCTCCACTGGTCTGGCATTGTCTGGGAAACCGGTTTCTTTGTTCGGACAGACAAAGACCAGGTCGCGGAGGTCGGAACACTCCATTGTCCCCGACGGACAAAAGAATTTGATCTCTCCGCGTGTCAGCTCTCCGACTCCTTTGTCTATTGGTATTTCACCTGCTGGTGTTCACAATAGGAATAAAAGTCGTTCTGTTTCTCCTTTACGATTTAAATCTGCTTCTGCTGGTTTATCTAAAAAGAAAACAACCTCTCAATCTATGGAAGGGCGTTCGAACTCGTCATTGAATGTTCGCATTACGGATTTACAGCCCCCACTTTCGACGTATGTTGACTCGTCACGTCGTCATTCCCGTGGGTCTGCTCATCGCCCTGATTCATCGCAACGCCGTTCTCGTTCTCGTTCGCCTGTACGTCGTGATCTTCATTCTCCTCGACGTCCTGTTGTGTCATATAATCGGGAGTATGCCTCTATGTGTGGTTCTATTTCACCTATTCGGCGTTCTCGTTCACCGGTTCGTAGATCTCGTTCACCGGTTCGTCTTGGTACTAGTTTACGGCCTTCTCTTTCTCCGGTACGCCGTTCTCGTACTTCTGTTCGACGTGCTCCTACGCCTCCACGCAGTTTACCACGTCGGTCTGTGTCTCCTGCCCATCGACGTCGTCAAGTTCGTCATACGCAGACTCCGTTTCTTGATTATTCTTTTGATCGAAGTTCAACAACTTCTCATCGTCGTCACACCGTGCGTTCTTCATCTCCGGTTTCGACGTCTTTGTCTGTTGATCAGGATTCCTCTTCCGCGTCGGATGAGTCAGAGGATTCTTCTATGATGCCTTTTTCTGACAAAATGAAAGCGCTTATGGCACTTGTTCCGGACATGCCTACACCTTCTAAAGAGGTTTCTTATTCTCGAGTTAAATGTCCGACTGCGGCTTCTGCCGCGTTTACGTCTACATCTGCGTCTCGGAAGAAGCCTTTTACCTGCGCTCTGTCCCCAGCATGGGAGTCTAATATTCATTTATTTGAGCGTCAATTGGAAGAGGACAATAAATTTAAGAAGCCTCAGGTTCCGATTCTCCAACTTCATGACAATGTTTTACCGGAGAAATCACCCAAGCTTGATCGGGATTTGAGTCAAGTTTCAAAATCACCCGCTAATGCTGCGATTTCGGTTCCAACCAAGGTTTTCTCTAGCATTATGGATATGTTACTATCTATTCAACGCACTACATCCTTTGCGGATTGGTTTCTGCTGGCGTCATCTCGGATTTCTTTGGATCCTGAGTTACGTTTGAGTGATGGTTCGGCTTCTTTGTCTCCTGGTCGCGTGGCGTATTTGCGTGCCTTCATGGACACTCTCATCAGAGGTAATCGTCACGTCATTGAGGCAGGTGCCTTTTCATATGTGTCTCTTCTTAACGCGCAGCGTTCTTCGTTGCTGAAAGGAGTCAAGTCTGACGTTCCATACTTTGTTAAGGACCAACTGCATCGTCAGCCGTTTTCTTCTAACTGGGTTTTCAACAATGCTATTGAATCTGTCATGCCCGCTATTCGTGAAGAACGGACTTCTCGTTTGATTTCTGCTGTGGCTCGGCGTCCTCCTTTTTCTGGGAATCGGAGATCTTCACGGGGTCGTATTTCCAAACCCACCCAGCGGGAGGAGTTTCCTCAGAGTGATTTTCGTGGCTTCGACAAACCTCCCAAAAGAGGGCGTGGCCGCCGTTCCACTCGTGGGAAATCAGGTTCCAGACGTGGTGGGGCGTCCAACAAATGACTATCCGACTTCCGTAGCCAATCACGTCAAAGACTTTCGACTTCCCGCTTTTCTTCCGTACAGCCATCCGGTCGTGGGCGGACGTCTGCTACAGTTCTGCGGGAATTGGCAGCTTATAACGGACGACGTCTGGATTATAAGGACCTTGAAGGAGGGGTTCCTGTTCGATTTTCAGTCCCGGCCGTCTGCCAGTTCCCGCAGGACATGTGGAGATGCTTCTGGCCTCTGTCAACACTCTCATTTCCAAAGGTGCTGTCAGGGAGCTACCACAAGAAGAAGACAGCGTTGGATTTTACAGCCACGTGTTCCTGGTGCCGAAAAGAGACTCGGACCAGATGAGGATGGTTATAGACCTCAAAGTGTTGAACAAGTTTCATCTAGTAGCTCCTCCTCATTTCAAGATGGCGTCTGTATCATCGATTCGGGCCCGCCTAAATCATCTGGATTGGCTGGCCTCAATCGATCTACAGGACGCCTACCTCCACATTCCTATTCATCCTCGTCATCGACGTTTCCTTCGTTTCGTCATCAACGGCCGGCGATACGAGTGGCAAGTCCTTCCTTTCGGAGTCAACGTCGCTCCTTGGCTATTCACCCGTATCACCTCACCAGTCATGGCGTTCCTTCATCTTCGTGGCATTTCCATCGAGATTTATATAGACGATATTCTCATGTGGGCTGCAGACAAGGACAGTCTCAACGCGCAGGTCCGCTTCACACTGCTGGTTTTAAGTCATCTCGGCTTCATTCCGCATCCCCTGAAGTCAAGAGTTGGTTCCTGCGCAAATTCGCCGTTACATCGGGGCGGTGTTCGATACTCGTCTACAACTGGTACGCCTTCCAGAGGATCGTTGGACCAAAATTCAGATGCTGATTCAAAGGTTTTTGTCATCAGCCTATCAGACACGTCAACAGTGGCAAAGCCTTCTGGGTTTACTCACTTCTACACAGGATCTTACTCATTTCGGTTGTCTCCAAGTTCGGCCTCTGCAGTACCATCTGTCGCCTTATCTTCGGAGTTCGTCTCTCAATCCTGCTGTTCCGGTATTGACGTCTCTACGTCCACAGCTGATTTGGTGGCAGTTCCGGCACAACGTCATGCAGGGAGTTCCGTTCCGGTTTCCCTCTCCGGATCACCATCTGTACACCGATGCTTCCGAGACCGGTTGGGGAGCCCATCTGGACGACCTGGAGGTCTCCGGCAGATGGTCGACTTTGGATGCCAGACTTCACATCAACCTTCTGGAGATGAAGGCAGTCATCCTGGCAGTTCAACATTGGAGCTGCCGTCTCATGACTTCGTCCCTCCTCATAGCTACGGACAACTCCACGGTCATTGCCCACATCAACAAGATGGGTACCACCCGATCCTACTCAACGTTTCGACTGGTATGGGATCTTTTCGACTGGGCTCTCATTCATCATTGTCATCTCAATGCTCGCCATGTTCCAGGTCGGCTCAATGTCTTAGCGGACCGTCCCGACACCGTCCTTCAGACAGAATGGCAACTTCATCCGGAGGTGTTTCGTCAGATCTGCACCATTTGGGATCCCCCATTGATCGACCTGTTTGCGACGAGGAACAATGCGCAGCTGGCCCTCTTCGTCAGTCCGATTCTGGACTCTCAAGCCTTCGCCATTGACGCTCTTTCGATCAACTGGGACAACTTTCTGGCTTATGCCTTCCCACCGATGGCCCTCATTCTGGAAGTTCTCCAAAAGATTGCCCAACACGACTGCGTCGTCCTGCTTGTGGTTCCGTGGTGGCCTCGTCGTCAGTGGTTTCCGCTGCTGCTTCCACTCCTCACGGCTCCGCCACGTCGTCTTCCAGTTTGGCCCAGTCTGTTGTGTCAGCCTCACAGGATTTTTCATCACAATCCCCGCTGGCTCAACTTACACGTTTGCAGACTATCCAGGGTGCACTCTCTGTCCAAGGATTTTCAGCTGAAGTTGCACAGACGATGGTTTCAGCCAACCGAGCTTCTACATCGCAGCTCTATCAATCGAAATTGGCTTATTTCGTCTCCTGGTGCCGAGAACGTGATGCCGATCCCGACTCTGCCTCTGTTTCCCTCGTAGCTGACTTCCTCCTTCACCTTCATCGTGATAAGAAGTTTCAAACCAGCACCATTGAAGGGTATCGTTCTGCTTTGGCTAGGGTTTTACGTCTTTCTGCCGGCATCGACATTAGTCTAAACGACAATATCTCTGCCCTTATTCGGGCCTTCGCGTTACAGTCTCGCCGTGCTCGCCAGCTGTTGCCGAAATGGGATATTGGTGTGGTTCTGTGTGCTTTGATTCGTCCGCCCTT